>CAUYRT010023278.1:0-123806 GCA_963574885.1 Lepilemur ruficaudatus
CTAAAGAATAACATGGAAGCCAGGTACAGTGGCTCATGCCTGTAATCCCAGCATGTTGGAAGGCTGAGGCAGGAGGATCGCTTGAGACCAGGAGTTCAAGGTTACAATGAGCTATGATGATGCCACTGCACTCCAGCCTGCGCAACAGTGCAAGACCGTGCATCGAAACAAAGAAAGAAAGAAAGAAAGAAAGAAAGAAAGAAAGAAAGAAAGAAAGAAAGAAAGAAAGAAAGAAAGAAAGAAAGGTAGGTCACAGAGATTTCACCTACCAGTTATCAAGAATGCTTATAAAGCTATAATTAATAACACAACATAAGATTGACACATAGAAAAATTGAATGAAGGAATAGACCTACACACATATCGACAGAGCTTCACTCAAGATCAATGGAAACGAATAGACTTTTAACAAATTCTGCTGGCACAATTGGTTATCTATGTGAAAATAATATGTAAATGGTTTCCTCAGTCACATTATAGACATATTTATTTCTGAAAGGTAAAAATAGCAATATTAGATGACAATATAAAATAGTATCTTTGTGAGTTTAAGTAGAGAAGAACTTATTAAGCCCAATAGCACTGACTTTTCAACTATATTAAGTGTTAACCATTGTAGAGGCAAAAAAAACCTACACTGGGAGAAAACATATGCAACGCACAGGAGCGACCAGTGCAAGTATGCAGAACAAGTGTGTAACTCCTATGAATCAGGTCAAAAAACACAACATTACAGAATGAGAAAGTGTGTACACAAGCACTTAACACAATAGAAAACCCAAATAACCAATAAGTGTGTGAGAAGATGTCTAATCTGGTTTGTAATTAGAAGCAGCAAATTCATAATGTGATGCACCTGTTTGTGAATAATAGGTGGGTAGACATGAAGAATCAGGCAACACCAAGTGTTGATGAGGATACGTAGTAATGAGAGCACAGACGCACTGCTGTTGGAAGAGGAGATCGGTGAACCACTCTGAAAAAGTTTGACCTTACATTCATGTGCCACATCGTGATGTTTGGTCAAACATGGACTGAATATACCACAGTGGTCCTGTAAGATTATAATGGAGCTGAAAAATCCCTGTCGCCCAGTGACATCATAACTGTGGTAACACAGTGCAATGCATTACTCATGTGTTTGTGTGATGCTGGTGTAAATGAAGCTACTGCCCTGCCAGTTGTAGAAAAGTCTAGCACATGCAGTTTTGTGTAATATGCAATATTTGATGATAACAAATGACTATGTTACTGGTTTATGTATTTACTACACCATACTATACTTTTTATCATTATTTTAGAGTGTACTCCTTCCACTTATTAAAAAAAAAGTTAACTGTAAAATAGTCTCATTCAGGTCATTCAGGAGGTATCCAGAAGAAGGCATCGTTATCATAGGAGGTGGCAGCTCCACGTGTGTTATCACACCCCTGAAGACCTTCCAGTGGGACAAGACGGGGGTGGAAGACAGTGAGAGTTGTGATCCTGACCTGCGTAGGCCTAGGCTAGTGTGTGTGTGTCTGTGTCTTAGTTTTGACTCAACAATTTAAAAAGTAAATTAAAAATAGAAAAGCTTATAGAAAGAGATTATAGAGAAAGAAAATATTCTCTTACTGTTGTATAATGTGTTTGTGTTTTAAGCTGTGTTATTACAAAGAGTTAAAAATTTTAAAAAGTTTATGAAATAAAAAAATTACAGCAAGCCAATGTTAATGTATTATTGAAAAATAAAATAATATTTTATAAATTTCGTGTAGCCTAAGTATACATTATTTATAACATTTACAGTCGTGTACAGTAATGCCCTAGGCCTTCACATTCACTCACCCTCACTCACTGACTCACTCAGAGAAACTTCTAGTTCTGCAAGCCTCATTGATGGTAAGGGCCCTATACAGGTATACCATTTTTTATCTTTTACACCATATTTTGACTGTTCCTTTTCTATGTTATATATGTTTAGATACATAAATACTTACCGTTGTGTTACAGTTGCCTACAGGATTCAGTACGGTACATGCTGTACAGGTTTGCAGCCTCAGAGCAATAGGCCATCCCATATTGCCCAGATGTGTAGTAGGCTATACCTCCTAGGTTTGTGTAATTTCTCTACAATGTTCACACAATGACGAAAATCCCCTAATGATGCATTTTTCAGAATTAATGCCGGTAGTTAAGCAATGCATAACTGTGTATAGAAAATTTGAAAATGTTCATGCTCTATGATCCAAGAATTCCATTTCTGTGCCTGTCTACCAGGACACAAGTGGAACAGTATTCTCAGCATCACATATAATGACAAAAATGCTAAAACAATCAAAATGCTCATCAATGTCAGAATAAAAAATCCATTATGGTAAAATCATAAATTCAAAAATAGATATATATGCATGCAATCACGTCAATGAATATTAGAAACATAATGATTAAGAAAACAAAGCAAACTGAAACAGAATACATGCTGCAGGATTCCTGTCTTTACAGTTCAAAACAAGTGGCATTTTGCTTAGAAGCACAGACTGCTAGGGTGGAAGCATACAAAAGAAGGTGGAGGACATAAAATTTGGGTTAATGGGTTAGGGAAAAGAGGAGAGTAGGAAGGGCACACAAGAAACTACAGTGGTGAGGCCATCACATTTTTTTGTTCTTTAACATTTACCTCACTACCACTGTGCACAGGTGTTGATTCTATCATTAATCTTTATACCTCACAACACATAGTTTGTAAATATTACTTTGAATCTACTCATTATTTAATACGGTTAAAAAATATTTATTCTCCAAAATCTATTTTAAGCATTAAAAGAAACTAATATGCCTTCCAAGATCCTGCCACAGAAAGATGCAAGCTCTTGCGGTTTCTCTTCTGTTCAGGTTTCTTGGATGTGTGAATCCCATTTGGCTTTTGCATACCCTTGATGGAGCTCAGAGCACATCCAAGGCATTGTGTTTATTTTAACAATGTCAAACAATTAAAAAAAATCTCCACAGATAAACTTCTTCCTTCGTTTAGCAATTTATTCAACTGTCAAGTACGTACTATTTTTAAGTCCCTTCTGTATGCTAAGCATGAGGAGGGTTACTGCCCTCTCACTGTTTACAATTTTAGTAGCAGCGATAAGACTAGTCCGAAGACAGCTCTTTTGCAAAGCGGTACGAGAGGAGCCCTGCCGGAGGAACAAAAACGCAGGTGCTGTAAGAGTTGAAAGGTGGAAGAATGATTGCTGGAGTAATCACGCAGCTGTTTCAATACCATAGCTGCCCGAGGAACTTTACATGCAAATTTCTAGGGCTGGGATCAAGAACTTGGAAGAAAGTCTCAGGAAGGAAATTGAAATGTCATAATAAGGAAATGAGTGGAAGTGAGGCTTCTTTTATACAACAGCTGTCAGATTCTCTCTGGTGAAGCAAAATACTGTCTGGGACAGATGGGCTGCTGTCCATCATCTCATCTGTGAGTTTAATTTAGATTGACATTCTAACCTCATTTGATTATGCAGGCTTTGGTAACGTGTCATAAGTTCAGGCACGCAATATAATGCGTATTGTACTAACACAAGGCGGTGAGAGTGTTCGTGTATATGTACATGGGGGTGTGCCTGTGCACGTGTGAATGTGGGCACGTGCCTGCTTGTGTGGTGAATGAAGATATGGAAGTAGCTAGAAGTACGGAATGAGAGTGGGGCTCACCTTAGAGGGAGCTCTTAGGAAATAAACAATGTAAAAAGCACAGTGGGCTAAATAATATTCTATTGGTTTAGTCTTTCCCTTGGGGAAGGTGAAGCACCACCACCCCATCTTCAAGAACCATGTCTAAGTAATAGATTTCCTAATACAGTCATCAAATCCTAAACATGTGCCTCGTCTCTGGACCTCCGTTTCAAACTTCCTTCTGGATGTTGCCACGTGCTTTACCAATAGAACACGCAACATGTTCAAAAAGAAATTCCTTATGTGTCCTTTTATTTGACTCCCACCCACCTTTTAAAAATTAATGCCAGTGCCATTAATTTAAAAGTGTCATTAATGCCAATGTCATTAATTTTCTCAGCTGCTCATCCTTAAAACCTACAGAGACATCTGCAGCGACTTCTTTTCACTCACCACTTAGGGCAGGTTGCCAAATTACGCTGTTTGCCTCTATAAAGCCTTTTTCATTCATCTTGTCCTTAGGATTTTCATTGACATTGCATGAGTTTATGCCCTCGTGACTTTTCTTGATTTATGTGTAGTGTTCCATTTTGCTACAACTCTCTCTTCCCAGCCAATCTCCTTCACATCTCCCTAAGATATTTTGTCGAAAAAGTAAACCCAACTACATTTTGCTCCTGCAGAAAATTCTTCGATAAAAGTCTATAGCTCTCAAATTAAATACCCTACTTTTCACCTTACACTCAAGGCCATTCAACATGGCCTACTCTAAATTTCCTTTTGTCAGGTTTTCTAGTCTGTAATCCAACTGTTCAATTTAGTAATACACAGAATCGTCCATATATGGCCTCCTCTGATTTTGTTCATGTTCTGAGTGGAATTCTTTCGTTCCATATTTGTCTGTCATACCTCAAATCTTTTTATGAAGCCTTTATTTTTTTGCTCGATAAGCCATAAATCCTTTGTCTCTTTAATTTTTTTTATATTTTTATTAGCCACTTATCTATTCTCAACTTCTCTGTACACCAGACATAAAATGAGACAAAGAAATTGAAATGATAGACATGACAGAGTCTTACACACATGTATGTCATCAATATTAGATTACTACCTCAGCATAAAGCAGAATCTTAATCATCATAGTTGTACATAAACTCTTTGCTTATTTTGAATTGATAATCAATAGTAGTATCGGTGAGATCATGATATTCCCTTTAAGTCTTGGTTTAAATTTCTTTAACTATTTCTACCAAGAATATTTCCATATTTCTATTTATTTCTCTCGTTTGCTCTCTTTCTCTCTCTCCATATATATGTATACATATTCACACATACACCCTTCAGATACTTTATTGTCATTAGATATAGTGTCTACGATTACATGTATAGCACAATCCCAAAAGAAAGCTGCATTAATAGCTTATTTATCTTTGCTAATTAAAGAGGTAAAGTCATTATCTGGCAAAAGATATTGAATTTGATGCACAGAACCTGGAAGAAATTCTCCAGTTTATCATTTCTAGAGTAGGATGATATTTTCCTTCTTTGAAGTTTTGCCACGTGTGTGGGTGGGGAGGAGGTGGGGTGAAGGAGTGGCTGAAGGAATGAAAGCCACAGAACTTGCCTCGCTTCTTTGCTGGAGACATATTTGTGTGCTACCACGGTTGGCAACACTGTCTACAAGGAAATTTACAAGTGAACTTGTCATGGCTGTGTCAAAGAGCCCTGCTCTGGTCTAGCAAACCAGTTTATTACAGCACTTCAAATAGCATGGCTAGAGGGAATACATGAGAGCTTTTCACTGATTTAATTCCCACAAGCATGTTTCCACCGCAGTGGGCATATTATTTCTTTTTATGGTTTGTTGATGCTTTTACTTTCCATAGCACATATGACTTGCTTCTTTCACTTCTACCCATACCACCTGTCCTATTGAATGGGTTCCCCTTAAGCCTCTTGCAAAAAAGAAGAAAGTATTATTGACTCTACTTTTCCCTGAAATGAAAATATACATGTGTTAAAAATATTTATGGGCTTTTATTGCTACTAATTATGAAAATGAAGAGAGACAGCAGGTAACAAAAAATAGCAAACATTGGTCTACATTGAAAGCAAACATAATTAGGACTCTCTTTCCCAGGGTCTTTCCAACTTAGTGTCTATGGACATTTTTCAGAACAAAAAAATTTGAAACCAAATACTGTTTAATTCTAAGTGTTATTAATTTTTATAATATTACCTAAATATGTACAAATAAAATAGGTATAAACTTATTTTACTTGTAGCTCTGAAACTCTATTAAACTTCACTTTCAAATGAAATACTACAACTTCCCACCATATTAATTAATCACATTTATTTAACATATCAGAGATTTCAGAAATGTTTTAAAACACATAATTGCCAATGAATTTTAAAGTGTAAAGCAGTACTTTCTCACTTTTATCATTCTTATTTTGACCTTTATTTGAATTATAATTGTTATCGTTGCCCTTTTTTTGCCTTTAAGAGAATCTAATAATTTTAGCCATTGGGGAATTATGGAGATTCAATCAATTCAATTGTACTCATAAAATGCAATAAAAATAACTTGGAGCGTAAAGTCCTATATTATATATTTAGTATCATAATGACTTGCACAAAAATTAAATCTATACAACACATCTGCTAATGAAATGATTATGATATTGACTGCTGCATTACAGGTTCCGTTGAGTTCTGTAGAGTTCAAAGACCATGTGCTATTTGATGACTTAATTTCCCCACTACTCTGCCTTATGTAAATGACTGTAAAAGGTTTATTTGTACAGCTTGCCATGAGGTAATTTGTCCTTTACTTGGGGCCAGTGCAAATGCAAACTCCAAGACTGCAATAAAGCAGCAGAACACGGTAATAAATTGGTCATGAACACAATCTGCAATATGCCTATATATATCTTTTAAGATTAACAAAATAAATGGAGAAAATTCAATAATACTCTTAAAACTAACAAGTCACATTCCAGGAATAATAAGAGTGGTAATTCCTTATTTTAAATCCATTCCTTGGCACTTCCTCATTTTCTAGTCCTATTAAGATAAAAACAAGAAAGTATAAAATGCTAAGTCATTTAAGATTTCTCCAGATTCAAATGTTATTTGTGGCCCAAGGTAGATCCAAGTAGAAATGAGAGTTTTACTGTTTTACACAGGAAATATCTACTTAGGTCATTTCCCAACAGTTACACAATCCAAAGTAAATTGAATGTATCTTAAATATTTAAAAGAAAGACTGAATTGAGGAAGAAAAATGAAGCATAAGACTTATAGAACACCTGAATTTTATTTGTTAATTAATTGACAAATAGTTCATTCATCTATTAAAATTTGCTAGAATATTTATCATATGGCATGCACTGAGACAGTTACACCACCAGTTATGTTTTCTCTCATTTCAGTCAGTTCTCTGGAAGTTTACTACAAAAAATGACCAGATGAGGTTGGGTTATAGCTAAACTATTTATAAGCTCTATATTCTATAATTCTATTTATATTATATTGCCTTTGTTTCCCTCCCTTTCCAATAAATGGTAAAGTCATTGAATTTTATATATGTATATATAAATTTTGTCATATACTATAAGGTATATAACCATTTCCTGTTATATCAAAAGTTAATTAACAAATAAGAGATCTGTTTATCATCTACTACTTGTATTTTCAAAATAATTTACTTCTGCTCAAACCATATGATGATATCTCAGGCTATGATTCTGATTGCTGGCAAAAAGTGAAGTTTGGTATTGTATTCTTCACGTTTCTCAGGCAAAAATAAGAGGTAATGCATTATCAAACATGATAGAAATTCTCAAGTTCTAAAGCTGCAGATGGGGATGTGTATGAAACAAGGCATACAGGAGCAATCTGGGAATTCCGAGTAAAGTAATAGAACAGAAATTTGGCAAAGATTAAAGATAATACCTTATTGGTATTATTCCTATCAGGTAATTCCTGCAAACCAAGACCTCTTTTAAATAGCATTGGAAAAGAATGGCCACAATTTGTATCATTCTCTCCCAAATATGCTTAACTCAGGCTCTTTGAGGTTTTTTGTTTCAAGGAAATGAGCCTCAGATTTAATAATTTGAAGAAAAAAATTGTATTCAATCTATGTTCAGTTTAGCTCCACACTTATAAAAAAGCACACTAAAAGTAAGATTTTAGTAGGATTTATTAATATTTAATGAAAACATGAAAGCAAGATATTTATTCAGTTCTGAAATAAAATCAACTTTTAGATGATAAGAACAAATTTAATCTTGGAGTCCAGATAATTTACGTCACTTATGTAGCCTACTTTAGTTTAGCTGTATGTTGGCTTTTTGGTTTTGTTTTGGTTTTTGTTTTATTTTGTTTGCTTTGTCTTAATAAAATGATGTGAAAAAGAAAACACGTAATTGGCAATTTTAAACTTGGTTGCTGACCTTAAGGTATAGATTAAATTCTTTAGCAAATGGCTTCTTAAAAGCCAGCTCTTGTTTTAAAACTCTTTTGAAAGTATATCTTTGGCAAGGGAAGTGAAAACAAGGATAGACCTGAATAATAAGAAATCAATTTGTTGCATTAATCTTTTCAATGTCCAGGTGAGTTTAATGCTTGATGCTTTCTTCATTACCACCACTTTACACCTTTCTGTTCTCTATTTAACCTTTTAGAGCTTAGGTCATTATCTTAAAACTTCTTTCCTCAGACATTTGTCTTTCTTAACTTCATTGACATAGTTCTCAGAATTAAATATGGCCAGTAAACTTTGCTGAGCACGTGTAAATCCACAGGTATATGTAAAGTCTGAGGCAAAAGACTGATTATATTACTGGTTATATAAAATTTTCAAAACTGTTGCTAAGTAATCAATTCAATCAATTGTCATGAAAATGGATCTACTCTTTGTTGATTGTTCCAAAGCAACTTTACTACAAGAACTTGATGTTAAAACACTTGTGCAATTGGCACTGTTCATCATAGTCAACAATATTGCCATCTCCTGTAAACTGACATTACTCAAGCCTCTAAGAAGTAAAATACAGAGATAAACTCATAATGGTTGTTATAGAAAGAAAGGATTTAGCAATTCCCAAATTAATTTAATCAAGCAGTAAAAGCAAACTTGATAACTCATGCCAATATCTGCTTTACGTTAGATTGAATTATCTCATTTGTCTTATGCCTTGGTAAAATTCAACAGATAATCACAAACTCTGTTCTTTTTCATATTGCAAAAGCCATAGCCAAAATGAAGTAAATAAATACAATGAACTTTAAAAATACAATGAACTTTTTTGTTGTGTAGACACTCAGCATTCAGGATATCAATATATTACTGACAAACTTATATGCATTATAAGAATTTTCATTTGCCTATCACTAGTTCAAAAGCAACAAGTTCTGTTCTCAGTAGCCAACCATACTATTAATAATTAAGAAGCTGATTTAAGCTATTAAAACTGCAAATATAGCTGATCATGTTATTTTTACCCAAAACAAGTTCACTGTTAGCCAGAATATTTAATAAAGCTTATTTGTTTTTTAGCAATGATGAATTTTGCATATATAATACCCAAAACACCGTAATTTTAAAAGAATCATTGCTTTCAAGACATCAAAGAATTTTTTAAATGTAATTTTATCAATGTGTGCAAAGCACACTAAATTTGATAGTAACTAATTATGTTCTAGTTTGAAAGATAGAAAATCCCTTGCTCAGAGCATAACTACATTGCTCTTATTTTGTTTAGTTGACTCTTTAGCAGTGCGGATTAACCTAAGAATGAGACCTGGGATTTTTTTTTTTTTGAGAAAAATAAAATAATATAAACACAATCCAAATTTTTTTTGGTGGTTCTTGCACTCACACATTCCAGGTATCTTTATGAGTCCAGGATACAGATGAGCCCCAGCTGCTGCTGTCTCCTTCCAGGTCCGGGGCAATTTCTGGCGTAAGAGACAGAAAGGGGTTGAGCAGTTGAGGGAACTAACTACTACTCTGTGGAAAAAAAAAAAAAAAATCTTAAGCACTTTTAGTTTAAAATATGTTCCCTGTTCCGTTTTAGAATGATAGTCTTTTTTCCTCCTATCATTGAAATTAATTTCCAAAAAAGCCCCCTCTTTTGGAAACAGTTGTGTGAAAATCATCAATAACAAATTTCTATCATCAGAAGTTGAACAGCTAAAGAAAATGAGAAAATGTCCCTTCTGAAACGTGAAGTCAAAGAATTAACTGTTTCATTAATTTTTTTCTTTATTGAAGTATACTTTACATATCAATGCCTTTACTCCATTTTAAGTGTACAATTAAATGATTTTTAGTGAATTTACCAAGATGTACAGTTAATCACATAAATCAGTTTTTGAGGAATTCCTTTCCCCTATTGAGACCCCTAATTCCACTCCCCAACTACTTTTCAAGCATGTCCCACTCCTCCACAGTGCCCACCGCGTCGCTCAGACGTGGGCTTACCCCCCACCCCACAAATCCCTAGTGATCACTCCCACCATTTGAGCACCATGGTGTCAATCAGTCAATAACAGTTTGATGGCGAGTACAAGTGGGGCCCATTCTTCGGGTCTTGTGTCACCTCACTTTGAATAATGGATTCAAGCTTAATCCAGGATAATATAAGCGGTGCTAGCTCACTGTCGTTTAAGGCTATTTCATTAATTTGATCATTTTTACTTTAAAATATCTTAATTTTTGAAAATACAAAGTGTGGGTTCAAAATACTTCTTAGTTCACAGAGATGTTATTGGAATGAAACACAAAGAGAAAAATGTTAGCAGAGTGGCCGGCACCTAGTCAATGCTAAGTGAATTTTTGGATATTATTACTGATGGAATATATATTTGCTAGACTATTTCACAGTTTAAAAATTGAGCTGTTGCAAATGTCATTTATCATATAGGTTTTAAAATGAATTTATCTTGGTGAAAGATGTTGGGAACTACTGTGCAAGTGAAATTTCTATTTAACTCATGTGTTAAAATCATAAAAGGAGTTTTTTTAAAAAGAAAGATTTATTTGCCATTTAATAAAAGTAAAAAGGCACATGTCACCGTTCAGCTGGGTTGGCCAGCAAGGGGAAGAGAGAAAGAGAGACAGCAACGTGAGCCAAACAGGTGTGTAGGCCCCTGCCAATAACCTTTGCTCCAGGCTGGTGGCCAATTGGAAGCTTGAACCTCAACACTTTATTGTACAAAGAGTTTTTAAAATGTGCACAACCAATAGATTTCCCAAGCACTTCAATTTTTAGCACAATCTACTTACAAAGCCTGGAGAGAAAAGACTTAGGCGTAGTCTTTTATTAAATCTAAAAATAGCAACTAATAAAATATTAACAAGAACAAATCTATAAGAAACGCAAAAAGCAATCTTTCAGTAACACAGGCAGCTTTCCATGATAAAGAAAGTTGAACAGAAAAGAAAAATTCATGAAAATCAACAGTACCAACAGTAATGTAGGTACTCTTGACGATCTCTGTATCTACACTCTAAAAATATTAACAGAATATTTCCTTTCCCAAAGCATAATTCATGACATGTTGAATTTACGTATGAAATTTAACAACAAATTAAAAGCCAAATACCTTTTGAAGTATGCTCCCTTTACATTAAATATTCGAATTTGAATATTTTTAAAGTTTCTATTCCTTCAGGTAGATGGATAAATGATGTACAAAGTTATTAAAGTTAGACTCTCTTCTATGTCTCTTATAAACCAGGCCTTTATCTACATCATCTCTAATCCTCCTACCCTGTAAATCAGTTATTCTGACCACACAATCCACAACTGAGTAGCCTGGAGGCTCAGAAAGATTAAGATATTTGCCTCAGAATATATTAACAAGTAAAATACATAGTATTAGAACATAATATTTGTAGCACTAAAATGTATATCCATTCCAATATGTATTGCTGTTTTTTATCAAGACAAAGTAAGTTACCTTATTTGTTTTTGTCCATCATTAATCAGCAGAAAAACAGATTATAAATCTATGTTAATCTCTGATGGTGATATTGAGTAATTTTTCTAAATTATTATAAAAGAATAAAATTAGTCTCCTGGTATTTGCCTTTGAATATTTCTTTGTTTTATTACTTTATACAAATGTTGCTATATTTATTTATATAATAATATACTCATCACAGATTATACAGTGACCAAAAAGAAGAAAATAATGACCCTAAATTCAACAACCAGTCGTGGCACCTATTTGCTATATCAAAAAAGGTTTTATAATGTCTTGGAATCTGAACTTTAAAACTTAACAAGATTTCATGTACCCTTTCTCTGTCAATGTGTGTTCTAAATGAGTAGCATTGACTTTTCTCCTCTAGCTATGAGAATCATAAATGGCATCTTCTTCCGATACAAGGATGTGTCATCTACACTAGCCGCCTTTACCCATTATCTTAGCTAGATCTTCTGGATAACTTGCTGCAACTTTTACATCAGCACTTGCTGCTTCATCTTGCACTTTGGTGTTATGGAGATGGTTTCTTTCCCTAAATCTCATGAACCAACCTCTACTAGCTTCAGATTTTTTTCTGCAGCTTCTTCACCTCTCCCAGCCTTCCCAGAATTGAAGAGAGTTAAGGCTTTGCTCTGAATTAGGCTTTGGCTTAAAGGAATGCTGTGGCTGGTTTGGTCTACCCAGACCACCCATACTTTCTCCCTATCAGCAATGGGCTGTTTTGATTTCTTATCATGTATGTGTTCACTGGAGTAGCACTTTTAATTTCCTTCAAGAACCTTTCCTTTGCATTCACAGCTTGACTAACTGGCGCAAGAGGTTGAGCTTTCAGTCTGTCTCGGCTTTCTACGTGTCTTCCACCCTAAGCTTAGTTATTTCTAGCTTTTGATTTCTAATGAGAGACAATATGCAACTCTTCCTTTCACTTGAACATTTAGAAGCCATTGTAGGGCTACTAATTGACCTAATTTCAATATTGCTGTGCCTCAGGGAATGGGGAGGCCTGAGAAAAGGGAGACAGTTAGAACACACCAGACATTGATTGATTAAGTTTGCTGTCTTACATGGGTACAGTTCGAGGTGCCCCAACACAATTACAATAGTAACATCAAGCGTCACTGAGTATGGATTATCATACCAGATATAATAGTAACAACAAAGTTTGAAATGCTGCAAGAATTACCAAAATGTGACACAGAGACAGAAAGTGAGCACATGTTGGAAAAATGGTGCTAATGGACTAGACTGAAGCAGGGTTGCCACAAATCTTTAATTTGTAAAATCACAGTATCTGTGAAGCACAATAAAACAAGGATGTCTGTACTGTACTTCACACCATTTACATTCGCTTTCAGCTCTCTTAGTGAAATATTATATTTTCCATCATGTATGTTTGTTTCTTTCTAGGTTCATAGTTTTGCATGCTTTTGATGGTATTTAAGACTTTTACATTTTCTTTTTAAACAAATTACCTCACAAACACTTCTTTTCTTTTTTCCTCCCTTCCTTTCCTTTCCTTTCCTCTTTTATTTTCCTTTCCTTTCTTTTCTTTTCCTTTCTTTCCTTCCTTCCTTCATTGCTTGCTTTCTTCTTTCTTTATTTCTTTCTTTCTCATGCAATTTTTTTTGGATACTCCCCAAAACAATGATTACTATGTATGATCACAAAATGTGTTTCTTTTTGTCCCTTATTAAATTGCTTGAAGCTTTGTACTATGTATGTTGATCATGAGGCCTTCCTTTCTCATCATTATAAAGTAAGAGAAAATTCACCCACCTGACTTGTAGCCATCACTGCGGGAAAACTATGTACCTCTCTAAGAAGTGACAAGTAATTTCCACAATTAAGTGCAACCAATCTTTGAGGCTTCTGAAATTCTATCTTGCTTATACTTGTGACAATAAGCATAACATTTTTTTCCCTTGTGAACTTTAAGGAGGGATGGCAGATAGTTAATAGTTAAAAGCAAAAAAACAGACTAATAGATTGTCAAATATACAGGAAATTGTATTTATGGTATTAATGAAATACCAATTGGTGGAAAATTCAAAACAGTTTAATTTCTAGAACTACACTGAGTTTTGAGTGCTAGACAAATATTAAAAAACTAGTGAGGATGTCAGGCATTCTTATGTTCCTTCTATATTTATTGTAAAATTTTATAATTCAATTATTTTATGATACTAACATTTGCTTTGAACAGGATATGCTTTATTATGTTAGACCTTTATTTTTATAAGTTGTACACTAAGGATCTATAAGGACCTACCCTGGTGACTAAAAGGACTTTCTTCTTTGACCTATGTATATGATGATATATGTATCATCATATGTATATGTATATGATGTATATGATGATAAGCTTCCATAATGTTGAATCATTATAGAAACCCTGAAACAAATTTTATTTGGTTCTAGGACATTATTCTTTAATATATTGCTGGAATCAATTTGACACTAATTTATTTAAGATCATTGACCTCCTGCACATAAATAAAATTGAGCTCTGATTTATTCTTATGCTCTATTTCTTGGCTTTGACTGTGTTATGCTAGCCTTGTAAAATAAACTGGAGAGATTTCCACTTCTGACAATAATGAGGTAACTAACTGGTTCTATATTTGTCTTCTCACTATAGAAAACAAACAAAACAAAACAACATATAAGCAGACATTTTCTCACATTGGACTGTAGGCAAGGAAGGATTGTAATTCCTGAGAGGTAGGGAAAAGCCTGACATTCTTTCTAGAGAAACAATACGGACCTTTGCACAAGAAGAAGAAACTCAAAGCACAGTGATTTCACTGAATTGAGGAAGAAAAAAAGATCAGCATTTAGGAATGCTATGACAGCTGGAATTTGTAGGCCAGTATCTCAAAAGAATAAGAAACTATATAGAAAAGAGAAAAAGCTCTTTAAATCTGCATTTGAGTCTTCTTAAATCTCTTACCAAATACCTAAGCTCCTGCATAGTAATACCATACCAGGTTGGGCAAAGAGTAACTGGTTGAGATGTGTAAGCTAAAGAAGTCACGGAGATGATACACGCCTGAGAGATATTTAAGATACCACCAGACGAAGTGGAGAGATTTTGTTGAACACCATGAGCAACCAATTAATGACCCAGGAGGAAAAAAAAACTTTCCAGGACTAAACTAGTCCCACAGTAATGGCTATTCTAGACTCATCATAACAAAAATTAAAACCAAGCCTCAAAAGGACCAAGCTTATTAAAGTAGCTTAACTCCCTGACTAAATAAACTTTAACACTCATTAAATTAGAGAACAAAATCTCAACACTGAGCAATGTAAAAAATTGTAGGTTCTATATTCAAACGAAAAATACTTAGACATGCAATGAAGCAGGAAAATGTGACTGAGAAATAGGAGAAAATAAATCTCAGATAATGCAGGAGACAATGGGAGTAGCAGAAAAGGACTTTAAAATACTTTTGAAAAAGATATACATATCTGGAGAAATTCCAAACCATGATTTTAAGATTTACTATAAATGTACAGTGGTCAATACAATAGTATCGACATGAGGATAGAAAAATAGATCAGTGCAACCGAATAAAGAGCTCAGAAATATGCCCACATATAATGGTCGATTGATTTTTTAAACTTTTATTTCATTGTGCTAATAACACTCAACATGAGATTTGCCCTCTCCATAAATTTTTAAGTATACAATACCTCATTGTTGACTATATGTGCAATGTTATACAGCAAATCTCTAGAGCTTTTCATCTTGCTTAACTGAAACTCGATACTCATTGATTAATGACTCCCCATTTCCCACTTCTCCCAGTCCCTGGAAACTACGATTTCATTCTTAGATTCTTTGAATTTGACTATTTTAGATATTTTACGTAAGTGGAATCATGCAGTATTTGTCTTTCTGTGATTGACTTATTTCACTTAGAATAATGTCTTCAAGTTTCATCCATGTAAGAGCAGGGATATATGTTGCATAATTTCCTTCTTTTTAAAGCCTGACTGATATTTGATTTGATGTACATACATTTTCTTTATCCATTCATCTACATTTAGGCTGTTTCTACATTATAGATACTGTAAATAGTGCCACAATGAAGATTGGAATGCTAATATCTCTTTGGGATCCTGACTTAATACTGTTGGATAAATACCCATAAGTAGGATTGCCAGCTCATATGGTAGTTTTATTATTAATTTTTTTTAGGAACGTCCATACTGTTTTGCCTTTCAACTAATCATGTCCAAGGGTTCCAGTATTTCCACATCACCGCTGACACTTGTTGTCTTTTTTTTTATTATTATAGCCATCCTGAAAGATGTGAAATGTTATCTACAGAGTCAAAAGGCAACCTATAGAATGAAAAAAGATATTTTCAAACCATGTATCTAACAAGGGATTAATCTCTGAAATATATAAAGAAATTCTACAATTAAGTTTAAAGAAACATAATAACCCAATTGAAAAATGGGTAAGAACTTGAACAGACGTTTCTCCAAAGAAGAAATACAAATGGCAAGCAGGTATATGAAAAAATGTTTAATCTTAGCATCATCATTTAATTGTATCAGGAAAGTGCAAATAAAGACCAGAATGGTCAACTGATTTTTAAAAGCAGATGCTGAAATAACTCAAAGGAGAAGACAGTCTTCTCAACAAATAGTCGTAGGAGAAATAAATATCTACATGGAGAAATAATGACCCTTGACACTTGAAGGCTAATGTACCCCCAAATTAACTCAAAGTAGATATAACATACACACACACACACACACATATACATACTCACTAAAACTTCTAGACAAAAGATAGAAGAAAATCTTCATGACTTGGGGTATCTTTCTTTACAGGATACTAAAAGCAAAAACCATAAAAGGAAAAAGTAATAAATGAGATTTCACTAAAATAAGATATTTATATTCTTTGAAAGATAACATTAATTAAATGAAAAGACAAGTTAGAAACTGGGATTAAATATTAAAATACACAAATTTAAATATTAAAAATAATAAAATACAAATGCTTTGTAGTGTGTGTGTATACATATATATGGAACACTTAAACTCAAAACTAAGAAAACATTCATTTTAAAAATAGGCAAAATTAGTTTACAAAATAAGATAAATGAATGACCAGTGTGCAAATATAATGGGGACATGTAAATTAAAAACAAAATGGGACACACCATGCACCTATTAGACTAAATAAATTGGAAAAGACTGTTAGCAAGAATGTGGAACAAGTGAAACTCTAAAAAGTTGCTGTCAAAATGTGAAATGGTGTGACCACTCTGAAAAACATTTTGCCCATTTCTCATAAGATTAAATATGCGTATACTATTGTGATCCAACAATTCCCCTTATAAGAATTAATACAAGAGTATTGGAAATAGCCTTATAAAAAGAATCATATACAAATGTTCATAGCAATTTTGTTCATAATAGCCCAAAGTAGAAACAATCTAAATATTCATTAATAAGTGAGGGGTAAACAGATTATGATATATCTAATAAATGGAATCTCCATCAGCATTAAAAAAAACCAAATCACTGATACACAAAACGTGGATGGATATGACAAACTAAACATTGAATTAAAGGTGCCAGGCATGAATTGTACATACTGTAGAATTCCTTTTATATGAAATTGAACAAAGAAAAAAACTAACCTATAGTAACAGAAAGCTTACTAGTCATTTTGGGGACCAGGTATGGAGTAAGGGAATTAAGTATAAAGGGACAATGAGGGAACATTTTGGGTGATGTGAATGTCATGTATGTTAATGGTGGAGATTATATTGAGTTCAAACATTTGTCAATACTCATTGAACTGTATATGTCAGATGGGTGCGTTTTATTATAGGTAACTTATACTTCAATAAGATATTCAAAATAAAAATATTAGAAAAATGTCTCTGTTCTCCTATGCTAAGTAAAAATGTATATAACAAAGAAATGGTGTGTTTTTTGAAAACCTTAAAGAATCACCGGCAGGAGGATTGCTTGAGCCCAGAAATGAGATTGCTATAAGCTAGGCTGATGTCACAGCACTCTAGCCCGGGTAGCCCAGGCAACAAATCGAGATAAAAAAAAAAAAAAAAAAAAGAATCACTAGCAAAAACATATGGGCTTAAACTACACTGTTGGGGCTAGTTCTTTTCTGTATTATTCAATATTCTCTAACAGATATATTTTCCTCCTTTCCTCCTTTATAAATATTTTGTAAATTTATGTTTTCTAGACAATCATCCATTTCTTTGTGACTTCCTTGTTTATTTTACAAATTAACAAAAAGATGCCTTAATTATTTAAAGAGCCTTTTTCTCACCTATAAATGTATTGTTCTTCTCATTTCTAATATTTCATAAACTTGTTTATTAAACTCTCTTTAGGGAATGGGCTGCCACAGAACAAGTTCGGGGCACAGTCAAGAGCATATGTTTTTGATTCAGCAAGCCTGAGGCTCAGTGCCTGACTCCCCTGCTTATTCAACCTCACTAATGCTCGTTTTTGTCTAATAAATAAAGCTAACTAATGGGACTCCTTTTGCTCACCCAAGTGTGTAAGTGCAAATTCATACCATTTCCATCTTTCTTTACTTTTCTCCTCCCTTTGTTTTGCTCTCTCAATATGCCAGACACATAGCAGGTGTTCCTCATATGATTGCTATTACCGTCCTCTTTAATTGCTTATGTACACTTTCCAGTTGGTTTCTCCAAACTTACAAGCACAAATGACTCCCTAAAGCTTTTCCTTAATCATTGTAACCCCATCAAAAACTCAGTCTGTCAGAGGACACAAAAAGGGCTGTAATTTCTACATGCTGTTTATAACTTCATAGTACTAATTTTATTATGTAATCTAAGAATCTTGATGAATAGACTTAACATAAACTCCTCATCAAATTGATTATGAGTTGAACATAATGCCAAATATCACTGAAAAGTTATTTTCTCTATTTTTTTATTTTAGGTAACAACTTTGATTAGTTACTCATATGATATTTGGTACTAATAGCTTCCATAACATAAAACGCTAACTAAAATTTATATGATTTTTTTCACAATGCCTTTTTCTGATTATATCTAAAAATGAAGCCGTAGAGAAGAGCCATGAATATCCATAATCCTCAAACATTTAAAGAAGAATTAATATCAATCTTTCTAAAGGCTCTCTAAAATATTGATCAGGAGGAAATACTTCCAAACTCTTTTTACATGGCCAGCATTACGCAGACCAAAGCCAGACAAGTACACTACAAGTAAAGAAAATTACAAGCCAATACTGCTGATAAACATAGTTGCAAAATTCTCAAGAAGATACTATTAATAGCAAACTTAATTCAGTATCCCATTAAAAGGATCATTCACCACCACAATGTAGTAGAATTTATTTGGGGGATGCAAGGATGGTTCAATATATGCAAATTAATAAATATGATATATCACATGAAGAGAATGAAGGACAAAAACCATATAATCATCTCATTAGTTGCAGGAAAACATTCAACAAAATTCAACATAGTTTGATGAAAAAACTCTCAACATATAGGGTATAGAAGGAATGTACATCAACACAATACAGGCTATATATGACAAGTCCACCAACAACATTAAATTAATGTTGAAACTTGAAAGCTTTTCCCCCACTCCAGCGACTTATATTCAATACAGTACTGTAAGTCCTTGCCAGAGCTATTAGGCAAGAGAAAGAAATTGAAAAAAAAAAATCCAACTAGGAAAGGAAAAAGTGAAATTGTCATGGTTTTCCGATACCATGATTATATATTTAGAAAACTCCAAAGCCTCCACCATAAAACCATTAGAACTAATAAACAAATGCAGTAAAGTTACAAGATACAAAATCAACACACAAAGAAAAATAGTGTTTCTATAAACTAACATTGAATTATTCAGAAAAGAAACCAAGAAAACAAATCCATTCACAATATCTATAAAAATACTTAGAAATAAATTTAACCAAGAAGGTGAAAAATCTATATATTGAAAACTATAAAAAATTAATGAAATCTTAATTAATTAATTAATTTATTTTTTGAGACAGAGTCTGACTCTGTTGCCTAGGCTGCAGTGCAGTTAGCATCATCACAGTTCACTGCAACCTCAAATCCCTGGGTTCAAGTGATCCTCCTGCCTCAGCTTCCTGAGTAGCTGGGACTACAGGTGTGTGCCACAATGCCTGACTAATTTTTCTATTTTTAGTAGAGACAGGATCTACCTCTTGCTCAAGCTGGTCTCAAACTCCAGAGCTCAAGTGATCCTCCTGCCTTGGCCTCCCAGAGTGCTAGGATTACAGGCATGAGCCACCGTGCCTGGCCAAAATCTTAATTTTTTAATAAATAAATAATTTGGTAAAGATGGTAGGTAACTCTGTAATGTTGAAAAGTCTTTTTTTAATTTCTTAATTTTTTAATTTTTTTTTTTTTAAGACAGGGTCTTGCTTTGTTTCCCAGGCTAAAGTGCAGTGGCATCATCATACCTCATAACAACCTCAAATTCCTGGGCCTGAGTGATTCTCCTGGCTCAGCCTCCCAAGTAGCTAGGACTATAGGCACACACCACCATGCCTGGAGAATTTTTCTTTTTTTAAGAGACAGTGTCTTGCTCTTCCTCAGGCTGGTCTCAAACTCCTGGCCTCAAGTGATCCTCTTAACTTGGCCTCCCAAAGTACCAAGATTATAGTCATGAACCACTGCACCCAGCCATATGAAAAGTCTTCTTTTAAGGTGCTGGCAGCAGACAGGTAATGTCTTATTAGAAAAATCTTATAAACAAAGACTACCATAAGGAAGTCAGCTGGTTTGAGTGTCCATTTGATGTCACATACATGACACAAGCACTCTCCTTTTATATACAACTTACTAAGTTAAGCATTAAGAAAAAAAGATCAGTGATAGAAATATATATTAAACTAAGACTGAGAGGAAAAACAAGAAAAGAGAAAGTTTAAAAGGAATACAGAGAGAAGAGATACAGACCATCACTTTCTAAGTGATGACCTGCTATTGATTCTTTCCTGTGATTCAGGCTTTCTTATACTCCCATGAGTTGTATCTCTTGCTGATGGCTCTCAGATGAAGGCAGAAGAAAATCAGAAACAATGGAATTTCATGATTGACCTACAGTTGAATATCGACATTTTAACATAAAGCTGGTGTAAACCATTCTGTCTAGGAAAATCTTGGTAGGGATGAATTTTAACTCAATCGTGGTTACTCTTTATAATCTGCTTTATTTCATTGTTTTCAAAATGAGGAAGTAGGATGTTATCTTCTTCATCACCAAACACATCAAGCACCTAAGAGCTATATAAGATATTCCATATATGAGATCTAGTTCAACTTCTAATTACAACTCTGATAACTTAGGAAGAAATATTAAAAGCTATGTAGTCTATGGACCTGGGGTAGGGACACTGGTGCATTTTTCTCTGAGTGACATCTCTCCTCCAGGAACTGTTAGGTAGGGGTAAGGGTATGGACCAATGAGGATAAAGAGTAATGACCACAACAGCAGGAAATGGTGGTTTAGGGACTTTCCCTTCCCAGGGCATGCGCAGATGAGTGGAGAACCTGTCCATGGGTAATTGTTCCCCATTAGCATAATAAAAATCACACCTTCTAGCACCATGACAATCCTGGAGCCAGCCATACAAGGACAGAATATGGGAGGGTACATGATTCTGGGAAATGTCCACCCACTGCCCAAAAAGACATGAATATTCTACCTCCAGTTTAACATATTATTAGGGATTAGCATAAAGGACAGACCTTAAACCTGAGATGATGCTGTTTCTTATTGGAACAGTCTGCTCTTTACTGACTTTGAGAGCGTACAATACTTTCTATTCTCTGTTATTAAACTCAGGGTCTTCACCGTTACAGAGACAGATTCGTTCCTCTCTCTCTCTGGAATGTACTTTTGCTTTGTACCCTTCTCTTTGCAATAAAGGCTGCTCGAGTGGAAGTGCTTCGTGTCTGTCATCACTTCCTGGCACCAGCCCTGCTTGTGATTTTTTCAAGCAGGGAGCCAAAGAACCAGGACAGCTCTCTGAAAACCCACCCTAACAGGAACTGAGTGCTAGGTTAGGGGCGTGGGGGGCATCAGGTCTTCTCAGCTTGCCTCTTCAGAATAGAACCACAGCCGTATGAGCCTGGGAAATGGTTATTGTGGTCCCATATTCTCAACCATACCACACTTAAGACAAGGCCTGCTCCCACCAGTGGGAGCTAGACAGAAAAATGGAGCCACTATCACTTCTTGCACAGACTAAGACTCAGATATATGTAAAGCAGGATAAGATATGCTGACATCCTGACCCTCCTGGGCAGGTAGCCCTCTAACTGGGAGGTCGGAGTGGAGGGAACCCTGTGTTCATAGCTACACCAGTCTGTAGTGGAGTTTCCAGCTGTCTGAGCTGGGAGAAGTTATGGAGGAAGCAATCTGTGTGCAAATACCATAAACTCTCACTATTTTTAATATTAGCAAATATTAGTAGATTTTCTTGAATAAATATTTCTTCACTGTCTATATGCACTTAGTACCTAGAGACATTCAATAGTTGTGTTTTTCCTTTTTTCATAATAATTTTCATCTATTTAGTTGGAAAGTGGATCCAAAGATCTCATTATGCTATCATATCAAAGACTATTCTTCAGTAGATGAATTTTCTTCTCTTTTACTCTTTTAAAAAATAATTTCACTATTTTGAGTAATTGCCACGAATATCTCTTTAACTTGTCAATTTTAAAAAATATGGCATGAGTTGTTTGTTGTCACTCATACAGACTACATTGTTAACTCCATCTTCTTTATTTGTAATATTGCATTAAATGATTATGTTAATTAAGAAAATCAAATAGCTTTATAAGCACCAAAAAATTAATGTCAGCATCATCACTAGGAAATAAATAGTTAAAATGCAGTAATATCTTTGTTTTAGAGATTTACAGAGGCAAATATGTTTCTAATAAATGTTTAACAGTCTTCATTAAGCTCTCTTAGCACATTAAAATTGTCTAATACTGCTACAATAATTAGTCTTCTAAACAGCAGAGTGAGCACAAGTAGGATTGATCACTTGCCCAGATTTAACAATGCAGCCCCCATCATTTTGATGGCTTTCAGTAAAAACAGAAGCCACCATCATACACCCTGTTGTGTAGAGAATAATAACATGAAGAGAATATCAATTTTTGGATACTCATTATTTTGGAGATATGGAGCATTAGATGAGATACTTCAGCCCAAGTACACATAGAGAATCAATGTGCTACAAAAAAAATGTATATTTTTCTGTACCTAACCTAGCATGAAAAGCACAGAAACAGAATAACAATATGAGCTGACATTGTTAGTGCTGCAGTCACTCAGATGATCATGGGCTTCTGAAAGATGGACATATTTTGACCATCTCAATCATAAAAGATACGGTCAATTGATTTGTAGAAGGGATAGAAATGGAGTTTCAGATTCACTACTCTGTTTTTACCCAACTATAGGACAACAAAACCACTTATGAACTTATTTTCAGAGTTTTGAGATTATTTTATGAGCTCAAGTTGCAAATAGTCTTTTATCATGGAACTTAACCAACACTACTTTTGCAAAAAAGGTTTTAAATTTAATGTAGAAAAAGAAATGAAGTTGCAATCAAAACAAATTCCCAATATTAGCCACCTATTTCCTAAAGCAACATGAATTTTAAAATCTCTCTTTGCTTAAACTGAAACAATGCCAATTAGTCCCAGTAGTAAAGTTCATGTGAGTTCCTAAGCTGAGGTAATTTAGAAGAAAACATCAAAAGTCCAATGGATGCTGATAATATTCTTTCACTAATGACTTAGATGTGCACCAATGACTCTCAGCGAAATGGTGCAGAGCAGTTTTCTGAATATAAGATATATCATACAGAAGACTCTTCAATGTATCACCGAACATTATCTTCTATTGGTTTTTTTCCTGAGTCTTTGCATTTTTTTGTTTATTAAAATTTTATTCATCTGAAAAACTCAGCATCCTTTCTATTAGATGTTTAAGTCTCTTTTGGAAATGTTTTGCTATTTATGGCATCTTACAACCTTTAAAAGTTAGAATAATTGTCTTGAGAAACTCTTCTCTTTAGTGACTAAAAGAACTAAATTTTTACCCCCTGTCATGCACAAATTAACCATCTCTTTGAGAACCAGGTAATGATTTTTTAAATGTGCAATTTAAAATTTCAAACCATATTACCATTTTCCTCCCAGAAGCTTCACTGTCAGTGACTTAGTAAAACCATCATTAATCACAAGATAAGCTACAGTCATGTGGTGATTGTAATTTGGTCCCACGGACCAAAGACAAATGATATGGAATACTATTAGCAATGATAGCTTTAATGTAGACATTCATCATGGACTCAGGTTCACTTGATGTGACTTTGGGATAAAAACAGAGAAATTGCCTAGCTGTGGAAAATTCTATTACTATTAAATCATAACTTTGGCAAAAATGTACAAAATA
The DNA here is from genome assembly GCA_963574885.1 of Lepilemur ruficaudatus. Lineage (NCBI taxonomy): Eukaryota > Metazoa > Chordata > Mammalia > Primates > Lepilemuridae > Lepilemur > Lepilemur ruficaudatus. The sequence goes on from CAUYRT010023278.1 coordinate 24,180, forward strand.
AGAGTGACAGATTTTGTGTTTTGTATTTTTCACTCTTAAAAGACAAAATCGCAGGGGGCTTTAAAGAACCCAGATGCAGTGCAATTAGAATAGTGAATGCTGATTACTTGTTATCTAATTGCTAATAATAGAATCTAGAGTTTTGGAAAGCTGTCTATTTATACGAGTCACAAAACTGCTCCAGCTTGTCAGAACAGGTATATTGATGACAGTGGTTAAGAAGGACAGGCACATGCACACACACACACACAGATTCTTTCATCAGTGACATATTTTATTGGTCATAAACTTCTTTAATACACTGCATAATAATCTCCTAAAGCAAAAGAAAACAATTTTTAGGAAAAAACCCTGGTTACTTAAGTACTATTCAGTGGTCACATTTTAGAAGTTATTTTGATTTGCAAGAAGCTACACAATTATTATTAAATAGTTTCCCTTTCAGCAATCCCTGAGGGGAAATGAATCCATTAGCAAAAGTGTGATTTCAATTCACAACTAGGAATAAATATTGAATATGCCCTGCAGCTGTCTCCTTCTTCATGTGGGAAAAAAAAGTCAAATCTACTACAGATGCTCCTCGACTTATAATGGGGCCACCTCCTTTTATACCCATTAGGAGTTGAAAATAGCGTAAATTGAAAATGCATTTAATGTTGGCAACCCAGCAGACAATCCCTGAGTTAGGATGGTTCAATTTAGAATTTTTTGGTTTTAGGAAGGCCCAAAAGGTATAGGCATTCAATAGAAACTATAATCCCATCTTAAATTGTAAGGAGCTCCTTGATTTACTATGGTATTATGTCCCCCAAAACCCACTGTAAAGTTGAAAAATCTTCAATTGAACTGTCCTAACTTGGAGACCATCTGTACTTTATGATTAAATTCAAACAATGCCATGTGCGGTTTCTTATGGTATTTCATTTCATTTATTTTGAGTGTTTCTGCCATCTGGACCTACCTGTATAGCTTCTTCAACATCACCTGCCTCTACACCCTATAAATTCAGCTATTTTTTTCCCCAGTGTTCTTTAGTTGAGTTATTCTACCACACTCTGTACTCCCAGGGATTAAAGGTAATCCTGTGACCCACATAAAGAAGATCTTCTATTAAACCATTAGAAGATATCTGTAATATTTGCAGCATCAGCTTGGAGATCTGGCTCACCAAATCTTCTGGTCTTTGATATTTGAATTCAGTGGAAACATAGAGGTAATACTAGCTCCAGGTGCGGTGGCTCACGCCAATAGTCCCAGCAATTTGGGAGGCTGAAGTGGTAGGTCTACTTGAGGCCAGGGGTTCAAGAACAGCCTGGGAAACATAGTGAGACCCCATCTCTAAAAAAAATTTTTTTTTAAATAGCCAGATGTGGTGACATGCGCCTGTAGTCTCGGCTACTCTGGAGGCTAAGCTCAGGAGCTGGATGCTTCTGTGAGCTATGATCATGCCTCTGCATTCTAGCCTGGGCAATAGAACAAGACTTTGCCTCTAAAAAGAAAAATGACACAAATCTTTATTTCCTTAAATACAGGAGGTCCCTTGGTTATGGATGAAATACGTTCCTGAGAATGTCTTAAGGTCAGATTTGTGTGTAACTTGAATCCCTGGTGAATAGTGCATATATGGTAATAATAATAATAACAACATAATACTATAATGGCTCATATGTGATAATAATAATACAGTGGAATACTGTAATAATAATAATACCCCCGTACTGTAATAATAAGTTACAGAAACTATTGCATTCTTTCTTTTAATTCAAGCAAACAGAACATAAAAACAAACTCATAAAAAAAGTTTAGATAGGAGATAAAAGGAACTTCAGAAAAGGATATTAAAGGTTAACACTCACTTAATGTCACATCAACACTAGGCTAATAGGAATGTTATGCTTATTTGATATTCTAACCAAATCAATAATAACCTTTCCATTTCAATAATTAATGCACTACACTTGCTTAGTAATAATTGATGCTTTCATTGGAGCATTGCCTTTCACATGTTCCATTATTCTCACTTTATCCTTTGTAATTGTTCCAGTAGTCAAGAGACTGAAGCCTAGTGCTTTCCCAGTGAATAATGGTAACTGGCCTTTCTCTGAACACTTAATTATTTCTAGTTTCCTTTCCATTGTAATCACCTTTCTCTTTGCTGCAAGCTCACCTGGATTTGCATGGACTTTCGCTTTAGAGGCATTGTCATAAGGGTAAACACAGACTCACAAAATCAAATAAAAAGGTTAAGACGAAAGTGATGCTGTGCCTGAGCAACAGTATACACAATGAGACTAGCCACTAGCATAAGGATGCTGGGCCAATGGACTGATTATGTCGTGAGGGTTGGTTTACATGCACGAAAGAAACTATTTTAAATTAAATAAACTAAATTACAATAAATAATTTAATTATTTAATTATAAATTATTCTTATAAGTAAACTTCAGAGCCCTTTTGTAAGTATGGAATGCTGTAAGTCAGTTTGTCCATAACCTGGGACTGCCTGTATTTTAAAATATGTACATTTTTGTGATCCAGAAAGTGTTTCAATTTTCAGTTGTCCTGATGCTGCGTATCTATACATACAATTTCTCTTTAATTTTCTGTGTATCTATTTATGCTTTATTTAGTTTAATTTTATCTTTATTTTGCCTGATGATTTCTTTGACTGGAGAGAATATTCTTTACTTCATGTGCAGTCTGAAGAATGAATGCTACATTTGCTTCAACATATATCTTAGAATTGGCTGTATGATCAATTCTCACCATAATGAAAAAGTTGTTTTAAATACCTAGATTATAAAAACTGAGTCACTTATAAATTGTTGAAAAATTCCTATGGCCAAAGAAATTTGAAGTTGAAGGTGCCTAATTTAGAATTTACTTAAATAATCTGGCTGCCACAGTAATGTAAAAGATTAGCTCTCATAAACCAGAAGTTTGCTGTCATAAGGACACCAGTTTAGAGCCTAACAGCAGACTGATTACAGACATGCCTGATTTCAGATTTTGTGGATTTGGATGAAACATTTACTTTGTATAACAGATATTTATGGGCATTATATTAGTTTACAAAGGTTGCCACAACCAAGTGACACAGATTTGGTGGCTTAATAAACAGAATTATATTTCCCACAATTCTGGAGGCTGGAAGTCCAAGGTTAAGGTGCCTACAGAATTAGTTTCTTCTGCGGGTCTCTCTCCTTGGCTTGCAGATGGTTGCCTTCTTTATGTGTCCTCACATGGTCTTTCCTCTGAGTGTGCACATCTGCCGTCTCCCTCTGTGCACCTACAACCCTGCCTCTTGGTGTGTCCAAATTTCCTCTTCTTAAAAGGACACCAATCAAATTAGATTAAGGTCCAACCTAATGGCCTCATTTTAATCTAACTTCCCCTTTGAAGACCCTATCTCCAAATACAGGTTGAGTATTCCTTTTCCAAAATGCTTGGGACCAGAAGTGTTTTGAATTTTGGACCTTTTACATTTCGGAATATTCTCATATACATAACGAGATATCATGGAGATATCCAAGCCTAACATAAAATTTATTTGTATTTTATGTACACTTTTTACTCATAGCTGGAAGGTAATTTTATACAACTTTAAAAATAATTTTGTGCATTAAACAAAGTTAGACTGCATTTGGACTGCAGTTAATCACATGAGGTCAGGTGTGAAATTTTCCACTTGTGGCATTATGCCAGTGTTCAAAAATTTTCAGATTTTGGATTTCAGTTTTTCAGATTAGGGCTGTTCAGCCTATACAGTGACATTCTAAGGGACTGAAGGCTAGGGCTTTAATATATAAATTCTGGGGGAACACAACTCTGCCCATAACAGGCACCTATGATGTAGCAGTGGGAATTCAGCATTGAATGAAATAGACAAAAATCCCAGCCATCCTTGAGTTTATATTACTCTACCTAATGTATCTAAATCCTCAATTCTCTCTTCTGTACAAAACCTCACAGATTGTTGCTGTGATTATGTTAGATAATGGTGGAGAGCAATTAAGATAGTTCCTGGCCCATAGCAAGTCTCAATAAATCATCATGAGAATTACAGCAATAAAACATGATGATAAGCATGGGCAGGTTAGCTTCAGGAAATCTTCACACACCCTCTCCCTGGATTTGAAATGAGTTTGTTGCCTTCAGGCAACAGAAGGTTGCTGTCCAAGTACTTTATTCATAGGGCATTAGGCATTAGTTCACAAAGTCTTACTAAATTATTTGCCTTCACTACTACTACAATTACAGGAGTCACTGCATTTCTGTAAATAATATGATAGTATTTCATCTGAAATACTATCATATTATTTACAGAAACTCAAATTCTATCATATTATTTACAGATACTCAAATTCTTCTTAGTTTGTGCTTAGAGGGGGGTATAAATTTCTAGTTGTTTATGTCTAGTTTATTATGTTTGAGTCCAAGGTAAAATGGAATAGACCTCTCTAATTCACTCTAACACAAATTCCTGGGAAATGTATTTTTGATATTGTGGTATTTTAGTTGAAACAATTCCTTCAAAACTGTTACCTTTGGTGACAAACAACTTTCTTAAGAAGCTTTCCTCTGATTCCTTGTGTATGTTAATTTCTTTAACCAATATATATTTTGTGCCAACTATGTACAGGCAATGTTCTCGGTGATGAGGATATAGAAGTTAACAAAACAGAGAAGAATCTCTAACTTTATGTATCTTATATTTAACTGTTAATTGGTAGAGGTTTTTCTGTGGAGGATACACTATTCATCCCACTTCTCCATTCTAAGCAACATCAACTCTCATAAATTAGATGATATGATGGACTCAACTGCAAAGTGAAGTCTAACAGCATATTTGTATAATTTGTCCACAATCATCTTGCCTTAGACATTTGAACATAATAAAATTCCTTGAATTTACTCTTAAGGAATTATGAAGTCATTTTATGCTAAATTTTAGTAAGTGTATCTTTTAAATATTAGTGAATTTCTACTGCTGTTTAGGATCCTCCCCGCCATTATCTTCATTTAGTTCATTGTGATCTTGGACATCCATCCCTGCAAGTTTTCAGTACTGATCTATTATAATAGATTCTGCACAGTGCAGAAAAGATAGTTTTCTGTCTCAGGATTGTCAATTGATTTTTACATCCCTCTATATCATACTAATTTTCAACAAGATGAAGCTTCTTTCAGTTCTTCAAACATAACAATCCGCAACCCCAGTACTCAACTTTGTTTTGATCCCACTGGAATCTGTTGGTAGATTCTTTTTGCTTTTCTATTGTTTGGTGGTGCTGGTGAGTGGTTTCTTCCAACCTGTCTCATTTGCTAGATTCACTAAACTGTGGACTAAAGGCAGGGATTGTGCTGGATTTATCTTTGTATGCCCAGCTTCTAGCACAGTTTATTGCTCCTCTCCCTTATGTTATTTAAATAACTTTATCAAGTCATATTTTGAACATTATACAATTCACTCTTTTCAAGTGTACAATTTAATCATTTTTAGTAAATATATCAAGTTGTGAAACCATCAAAATAAACCCATTTTAGAACATTCTATCACTCAAGTATGATCTCTCATTTATTGTTTATCTTTCTTCCCTGGCCCCACTCTGAGCAAACACAAATCTACTTGCTGTCTTTATAGTTTTGTCTTTTGTGTATATTTCATAAAAAGTGAAACATGCATTATGTGGTATGTTGTGTTTGAGTATTTTCACTGAACACATTTGGAGTTTTTCACTGAAATATTTCTGAGGTTCATTCATGGAAAAGCATGTATCCATAGTTTGTTCCTTTTTAAATGAATAATATTCCATTATATATAATTATATATATTCACAAACACACACACATATATTCACTTCTCTCATTCTCTACTTATCTGGGAATGTCTTAATTTCTTTTTTATTCATGAAGTACAGTTTTACAGAATACAGAATTTTTGGTTGACAATATTTTTCTTTCAAATTTTGAGTTCAATTGACCCTGAACAACGCAGGTTTGAAATACACAAGTCCACTTATATGTGAATTTTTTTTCAATAATAGTTACACGGAACGTGCCTGCCTCTTCTGCCTCTCCTCCCACCTCCTCCACCTATTCTACTTCTGCCACCCCGGAGACAGTAGGACAAATCCCTCCAGTTCCTCCCAGTGCTAAGCCTACTTAACATGACAACAAGGATGAAGATCTTTATGATCGTCCACTTCCATTTAATAAGTAGTAAATATATTTTATCTTCTTTATGATTTTCTTAATAACCTTTTCTTTTCTCTAACTTACTTTATTATACAAATACAGTATACAACATATATAGCACATACAAAATATGTGTTAATTGACTGTTTATAAGTAAGGCTTCCAATCAACAGTAGGCTATTAGTAATTAAATTCTGTGGACTCAAAAGTTACAAACAATTTTTTTTTTCTGCTTGGTGGGTCAGTGCCTCTAACCTCCTGTTGTTCAAGGGACAACTGTATGTTTTACCACTGCCTTCTGGCATTCATCATTTCAGATGAGTCAGCTGTTTCTCTTATAGAGGACCCTTGTACAACACAAGTCATTTTTCTCTTGATGCCATCAAGTTTTTCTCTTCATCTTTGACTTTCATTAGATTGACTAAGATGTATTTAAATAGGGATCTCTTGGAAGCTATTCTACTTTGAGGTTTTTGGGGTTTTTTCTTTGTTTGTTTGTTTTACCTTTATAATTCATAGGTTAAATGTTTTCATTACATTTGGGAACATTTCAGCCATTATTTCTTCAAATATTTTTCCTGATGATTTCCCAGTATTTTCTTCTTCTAGTTCTTCCTTTCTTCATATGTTGGTGTGCTTGTTTATTTCTGTCATAGTTCATTTTGTGCTGCTATAACAGAAAACCCAAGACTGGGTAATTTATAATAAATAGAAATTTATTGGCTCAGAATTCTGGAATCTAGGAAATTCAGTATCAGTGAACTGAGATCTGGCACGGACTTTCTTGTGGCATCATAATATGGCAGAAGACATTGCATGGCTAAAGGGCAAAATGAGAAACAGAAAAAGGGGCTGAATGTGCTCTTTGTAATTCACTTGTGTAATAACAGTACTAATCCATTCATACGTTCAGAGCCCTCATAAGCTAATCATCTCTTAAAAGTGCCACCTCTTAATACTGGTACAGTGCCAATTAAATTTCAACATTAGTTTGGAAGAGGACAAACAGTCAAACCATAGCAGTGTCCAATACATCTATGCACTCTTTTATTTTTTCTCAATTCTTAATGCGTTCTGTTTCTCAGTCTAGATAATCTCTATTGACCTATGTTCAAGTTTAATATTTTTGGGTTTTTTGCTAGCTCAAATCTATTGTTAAATCCCTCTAGTAAATTTGTTTTTTTCTAGTATATTTTTCTCTTTAGTTATTGTACTGGTCAGCCCCAAATCTCTGTTTAATCATTTATCATTATTTCAGTAATAATAGCATTGATTTCATTTTTATATTCTCTATTTGATGAGATGTAATTTTTATACATTCTTCTAATTATGTAATGTAGTTTTACTTATTGGGCATTTTGAGAAGAACAAGGTCCAGCTGTATGTTTTCCATATGAAATCCACGTTAAATTTCAATTCACTGATGGTTTAAAATTAAAAGGTGGGAGGAGATAGATCATGCTAACAGAAATCAAAAGAAGGCTGGATAACTATAGCAATTTCATGTAAAGCAGACTTTAGAATGAGGAAAATGGTCATGGACAAAGAGAGGAATTATATACTTTATATACTGATAAAAGAGTCTATTCCTTCAGAAGACGTAACCATCCTTACTGTTTATGTACATAACAACAGAACATTAAAATACACAAGGAAAAAACTGACAGAACTGCAGGGAGGAATAAACAAATCTATAATAGTTGGAGACTTCAACACATTTCCTTCAGTAATTGATAGATCCAGCAGGCAGAAAATCAATAAGTATATGGATGAACTGAGCAATACAAATCAATCAACTTTATCTAATTGACATTTATAAAATACTCCATTTAACAACAGGAGAAGACACATTCTTCTCAAGCTTACTTGGAACATTCATCAGTATAGACCATACTCTAGGCCATAAAATATATCTCAACAAATTTAAAACATTGAAATTCTTCAAAATATGTTTTCAGATCACAGTTCAATTAAAATAGAAATCACTAACATAAAGAGACCTGGAAAATTCCTAAATATTTGGAAATCAAAAAACATACTTCTAAGTAGCACATAGGTCAAAAGGTAGTCTCAAGAGAAATGAAAGTAATTTGAACTAAGGAAAGTACATGTTATCAAGCATTGCAAAATGCAGCAAAAGCAATTTTTAGAGGGAAATTTATAGCATTAAATGGATATATTAGAAAAGAAGAATGATTTAAAATCAATAGCCTAATTTCCATCGTAGGAATATAGAGAAAGAAGAGCACATTAATTCTACAACAAGAAAACAAAAGGAAATAATGTATATTGAAGATGAAGTCAACCAATAGAAAAGAAGAGAAAATCTACAACATCAAATTCTGGTTATCTGGAATGAGCAACAAAATTGGTAAACATCTAGCTAGGTTAACCAAGAAAAAAAGAGAGAAGACACAAAGTATCAGTATCAGAAATAAAAGACAAGTCATCCTAATTGATCTCATGCAGGTGGGATTTATTCAATGATTTATTACATGACCACAGGAGATTTATTTCATGCATGTAAAGCTAGCTGAACATTAAAAAAAATCAAAAAATATAATTTACTGTATCTACAGGCTAAAGAAGGAGTATCACATGATCACTTCAATTGACTCATAAAAAGCATTTGACAAAATCCAGCACTCATGCAGGATGAAAATTTTCAGCAAATTAGTAATAGAATGGAACTTTTGTGACTTAATGATGAACATCTATGACAAACTACAGCTAACATTTTGTTTAACTGTGAGAGAATAGACACTTTTCTTCCAAGATCAGGAACAAGACAAGGATGTTCTCTCTTATCACTCCAATTTTTTTTTTTTGAAACAAAGTCTCACTCTGTTGCCCTGCTAGAGTGTTGTGGTGTCAGCCTAGCTCACAGCAACATCAAACTCCTAGGCTCAAGCAACCCTCCTGCCTCAGCCTCCTGAGTAGCTGGGACTACAGACATGCACCACCATGCCTGGCTAAGTTTTTCTATATATTTTTAGTTGTCCAGCTAATTTCTTTATTTTTTTATTTTAGTAGAGATGGGGTCTCACTCTTGCTCAGGCTGGTCTTGAACTCCTGAGCTCAAACGATCTGCCCACATTGGCCTCCCAGAGTGCTAGGATTACAGGCATGAGCCACCACACCTGGCCTCCAATTTAACTTCATGCTAGAAGTTCTTGCTAGTGCAACAATGAAATGAATTTAAATGTTTGCAGTTTGGCGATATGGTCTGAATATTTGTCTCTGCCTCCCAATTTATATGGGAAGTATCACTCCTAGGGTGACGGTATTTCTTGCAGGAGGTAGACCCTTTGGGAGGTGATTAGGTTATGGAGGTAGAGCCCTCATGAATGGAATTAATACCATTGTAAAAGAGGCCCACTAGTGACTCCTTCTTCCTTCTACCACATGAGGTTACAGTGAGAAGAAGGCTGCTTGTGAAGACCTAAACCATTATCAGACATTGAGTCTGATGGTGCATTGATCTTGGACTTCCTAGCTTCTAGAAATGTGAGAAATAAATTTCCTTCATTTATAAGTCATTCAGTCTATTGTATCTTGTTATAGCAGCCCAAAGATACTAAGAAAGTTGGAAAGAAAAAAAATGAAGCTTCTTTATACACAGACGACATGATTGTCTATGTAGATAACACCGAATACTCTATATTAAACCTCCTAGGAATAATAAGCAAATTTGCAGGATACGTGGTCAATATTTAAAAATCAATACCATTTCTATGTATTAGCAATAAACTATTAAAATTGTTAATTAAAAACTATGTATAATAGCAGTCCATAAAGGAAATATTTTGTTATAAATTTAGCAAATTATTGTCCAAGTTCCCCATGAACAAAACCACAAAACTTATAAATCAAATATGTAAATAAATGGAATGATGTTTTATGTTCATAATCAGTGTCAATAAGATGTCAATTTCTCCCAAATGGATATACAAATTTAACACAATCCTTATTAAAATCCCTACAAGCAAGTTTGTCAATATTAACACATTAATTTTAAAAGTTATATGAAAAGACACAGGATCAAGTATAATCAAAATAATACTGAAGGAGAATAAAGTTGGAGGACTCCCACTTCCCTGTTTCAAGATTTATGACAAAGCTATAGTGATCAAGATGACATTGTATTGGTGAAAAAATAGACACATAGATCAATGGAATAAAATAACCCAGAAATAGATCTATGGAAATATAGTCAGCTGACTTTCTGATGAAAGCACAAAGGCAATTCAAAGGGGAAAGGAAAGTATTTTTACTAAATGGTGCTAGAACAATTAGATTTCTATATGCAAAAATATTAACCTAGGCCTATACTTGCATGTCACAGAAGTCTATGTCAAAGTGTATTATAGAACTAAATAAAATGTGAAAATATAAAAGTCCTAGAAGAAAAAAAAAAGAAGACATCTATGTGATTTGGTTTGATAGTGAGTATTTAGACACAATATCAAGATTGTTGGAAAAAAATCAAGTTGTACCTTACTAAAATTAAAAAGCCACTCTGAAGAGAGTAAAAAGAAAAGCACTGACAGAAAACATTTGCAAAATTCATACCTAAGAAAGATACAAAGAAATTGTCAAACACTACAATAAGAAAACAAACAACATGTGCTAGTTTCCTATTTCTGTTGTAACAATTCATCACAAACTTAGTGATTGCTATAGTTTGGATGTTTATCCCTCAAACTTTGTGTTGAAATTTGGTCTCCAATGTTGTAGGTGGGGCCTGATGGGAGGTGTTTAGATCATGGGGACAGATCCTTCATGAATGGCTTGTGCCTTACTGGCAGTAATGAGTGAGTTCTCATTCTAGATTTTCCCATGACAGCTGGTTGTTAAAAGAGCTAAGCACCTCCTCCACCTCTCTTTTGCTTCCTCTCTCACGAGGTGATCTCTGCACATTTGGGTTCCCTTTCACCTTCTGCCATGAGTGGAAATAGCCTGAGACTCTCACCAGAAGCAAAAGCTGGCACCTTGTTTCTTATACAGCCTACAGAACTGTGAGCCAAATGAACCTGTTTTCTTTACAAATTACCCAGCCTTAGGTATTCCTTTATAGCAATATAAATGGATTAAGATAGTGACTTAAAACAATAAAATTTTTTTATCTTACCATTCTGGAGAGCACAAGTTCAAACATGGTCAGCAGGTATGCATTCTTTCTCCTTCTGGAGGCTCTAGGGGACAATCTATTTCCTTTCCTTTTCCAGATTATAGAGGGTACTTCTGGTCCTGCATTGCTCCAATCTTTGCTCCCATCATCACGTTTCCTCCTCTGACCCCGATTTTCCTGCCTCCCTCTTTTAAGGTGCCTTGTGAGTACATGGGGCCCACCTACATAATCCAGCTTAATCTTCTCAACTCAAGATCCTTAATCACATTCGCAAAGTTATTTAATGTAATACAGTCATTTGTTTTAAGGATTCACATTTCCACATATTTGGGGGACCTTTATTCTGTTTAAATAACCCAGTTAAAATGGGCAAAAGATCTGAATATCTATTCAGATATTCTGAATATCTATTCAGAATATCTATTCTTACTACCTAACTAAAAACAGATATACAGAAACAGATATACAAACATATGAAAAGATGTTCAACATCGTTTGTCATTAGGGAAGTACAAATAAAAATAATGATAAGATATCACTACACACCTGTTAGAATGGCTGAAATTAAAAAAAAATAATGACAATACCAACTGATGATAAGTTGTCCTGCAGGATGTGAGAATGGTGTAGCATTCATTACTCATGGAGTGCAAAATGGCACAGCTCTTTTGAACACATTTGGCAGTTTCTTACAAAACTAAACATAATCTTATCACAGCAGTTACACTCCTAGATAGTTACCCAACTATTTGAAAATGTACGTGCACACAAAAACCTGCATATGGGTGTATATATAGCAGCTTTATTCACAATTGCAAAACCTGGAAACACCCAAGACATCCTTCAATAGTTGAATTAAAACAAACTGTGGCCACCCATAGGATAGATGGAGTATTTTCCAGCAATAAAAAGGAATAAGTCATTAGAACATGCAAAGTATGGATAAATCTTAAATGTATATTGCTGAATCAAAGAAGTCAGTCTGGGAAAGATTGCAGAGATTCTTGATTTCATTCATATGGTATTCTGGAAAAGACAGAACTGTAGAGAAGATAAACAATTCAGTGGTTTCTTTTAAAGATTTGGCTAGGCTTTCATCTGCCCCAATTACACTCACAGTCTTAGGATGTTGTGATGTTACCAGCAAATTGCTATTGTTTTCAGTAACATCCTGGGGACAAGGTTTTTGTTTGTTCATTTTTTTTTAGTTTGTTTATTTTGCAGAGCTGAACCCCAAGTTAAGTCAAATAGCTACAAAGCCCTGGGAATGGAGATTTGTTAAAGAAAATTTTAAGTTTTGTCATACTATAAGCTGTGTTCTGGAGATGGGGTTTTCAACAGAGCACCAGAGAGATCAATTGTCTTTGTCTACTATAAGTGGGATGGCTAGTTTTTATGCCTACCCTGCCTCTCAGGCAGGGAACAAGGGAGGATGGGAATAGCCCTGAATTTAAATGCCACAGACCATGCTGTCTGACTGAGGTTGGGTAGTATTTCTCGAATAGGCACTCTCCATTCATTTTGTGAATTGGATTAATTTTAAGAGTTCTGAAATGGTTGAGATTTCCTGTTGTTGTTTTGGCAGTGTTTTTATTGCTTTAATGAGAGAGCAAGTTTCCTGAGGTCCTTATTTCCCCATTCCAAAAGATAACCTCTCACAAGAAGAGATCTTCTCAATGCATGACTATCCCAGCTGGAATATAATAATGAATGTAGCTGGGGAGTAGTGGTACAGTAAATTGAAGTCAGATTCTGAGGAAGGGGAGGTTAAGTGCCAATATTAGAAGTTCATATTCTGTCCCAAAAGTAAAGGAAAATCCCTCAATACTTTGAAGTGAGGGATACCTGAAATATAAGATTTGAGAAAATGCATTCTGGTAATTGTAGATAAATTATTAAATAATATTTTGGTAAAGGAAGGCAAGTTGGAAGGCTTTTAAAAATATCCAGAAATGAACTGAAAAGTTATGAGTTCATGAGATCAATAGAAATGTAAACAATTGCAAGAAACTTTTTTAAAGGCAAACTTGATGGAAATTTGAGATTCATCGATATAAGAGGCAGATAAAAGGCTAAAATCAGAAATGCTTTTAAGCTATTAAGTTTGAGTGACTGGAGAAATTAATCCATTGATGAAAATCAGAGATTTAGTATTAGGAGGAGGAAAATTAATTAAGTTATTTGAGTTTAAATATTGATGGAACATGTAAGATGAAATTTCTAGGGAAAAAGTTGAAGACATAGCCAGAATTTAAAGAGTTAGCTAATACAGAGTTTTAAATAAATAATAAATTTAAGATGAAAACATTTTTTAAAAAGAGCTATGGTATTTACAGAGAAGAACATTGTAACATACAGAAAATACACTTTTGAAGGTGGAAATAGAATCTGTGAAGACACAGATTTTAGACAATTTGCTGGGCATTATCAAAGGCATGACAATTTATTGGGAGGATGCCACTTTAAAATATGTTTAATATAGCTGTATGTAGAAATAACAAGTGCGTAAACAAAATGGGAGAAAAGGATAGAAGGAACGACATAATTTTAATAATTCATACAGTTTTAAAAACACCCTAGTGTTTACTTGGACTGTATCCTGGAACAGAAAGGACGTTAATAGCAAAACTGGTGAAATCCAAATAATGTCTTGAATTTAGTTAATAATAGTATAATAATAATAAAGAAAATAAACTTATTGCTGTTTCCCTCTAGTCAGTAGTCACCTGCCTGCTACAGACACTGAGAGCTCAAATGGAACCAATGATGAGTCATTGAACTACTTGGTTTTAACACATTCTAGAATCTCAGAGTTTCATTTAAGTTCTCATATTGTTCTCTTTTCTTGTAGAAGTGACATTTAGTGAAGGAAGAATTGAAATTCCTTTGGCTCTGAAGAATCAGGGCTAAAATGTTTATTTTGTAGAGTATGGTAAAAACTTTTGATAGGAAAAAGTAGTCACTGTATAAGTATTTATTTTATATTTTATGACAGCAACACTGCATATACATTTCAGACTTGTAATTTTACAATACAAGTTACTAATTTTACTAGGAATAGAAGTAATGTTTCTATGTTGTCATTATATTTACAACTAAGATCAAAACATATAATCATAAATATATTTGTTTGATTCTATTTTTAATCAAAATAAACTATCAATTTTTTATTCATATTCAATTTGCTCATCAGTTGAATCTGTTCATAAGTTTTTATTAAAATATCTGTTTTCTACAGTGTATCACCTTTTTATAGATAAGACCTTTTCTGACATGCAATATAACACGCTTACTATTACTAAAGAAACAAAGCAATTCCCAAGTTATGACCAGTGTAATTCAATATAAACACCCAGTTCCATTACATCATCATGGTATCTTATGTTTTTAGGAAACAATATTTTTGAGAATATTGATATCAATTTTAAAAACGCGTATCAAATATTCTCTTTCCTTTACTGCATAATCTGGAGATCTACCTCAGACAGGTCAAAATCTTCTTTAATCATAATTCATTTTCTCCACATAAGCAAATAGGGAACAATATTGGTTCCATTTCATTGATTATATTTGTAGTTTACTGTCTTCTCAATTTCCCTTTAAAGTAAATCTTCACACATTGTTGACTTTAGAAGGAATTATAATAATGTCATTGGTGGATTTCTGTTACTTAACAGTAATAAAAAGACCTAAACACAGGTTCTTACATGCATGCTCTTTTTGTTTTAAAATTCCTGAGATGTAATTTCTGGAATTTGTATTTTTACAATTGCTAAATGTACAGCACAAAAATAGCCCACTTCTGTGGAGAAAACCTCTGCCAAGAACTTTTTGTTCTATCTTTATGACGAATGCAGATTCTCCATTAAAAGGCAAATTTTTCATTTTAAATGTTGAATAAGATCATGTTTAAAATAATTCAGTTGGTTAAAATTAGATGTTAAAGAAGGAAAAAGACACACGAGAGAATATTCTCATTTGATCGTAAAATATAACTGTTCACCACTTAATATATAAAAAAACCAAATGAGTCTTGACATTCATGGTGTTCTGAGTAATACTTCTTTTCTTCACAAATGCAAAATATTAAACACAATTTTTCAATAACATTGTTACATATTAAATTAAGGCAGCTTTACTTTTATTCAATAAAAAATTCTTAGCAGTATGAATTAGTTTTCTTTCCACTACAAGTCTATCTATTTTTTCATATTAGTTCACATACTGCTTGTCCCAAAAGTTTCCAGTTGTAAATTCACAGGCTAATTCCATTAAAGAGGACACTATAAGTTCTCTAAATATTTGCGTTAGATTTAACTATAGCTTTCTCGTTATATTATATATCTAGCTCTTTTACTCATGAATCGTGAATTGGATTAATGCTCTCATAAAAGAGGCCAAAGGGAGATCTTGAATGTGGACAATATAGCTAAAAGGTGCCATTTATGAACGAGAAAGCTAGATATCACTAAACACCAAATCTGCCTTAATTTTGAACTTCCCAACCTCCAGAAGAGGAATTTTTTATTGTTGTTTACAAGACACCCAATTTATGACATTTTGTTATAGCTGCCCAAATGGACTAAGACAGATGATGGTTACATCAGTATTTTTCTGTTTGATGCCGGTATGAACTTCAGTCAGGACCACCTAGAGGCGTTTGTTAGAAATGATTGCTGTGGCCTTACGCTGGGCTTACTAAATCAGAGTGCCTATGTTTAAAACAATTACTGTGCGTACTGTTAGATGCAGGAGAATGTGAGAACTGCTGGGTTAAAAGGCAAGCTAGATAATAAATATTCAATACATAAGCCATTTTCTGGCCACGAGCATTTATAATTTATTTGATAATAGTCTTCTTTAATGAAACTTCATAGAAGACTAGTTGTGCTACATTCAGGCATCTCCCCAAACTCCCCACATATCCAATACTTAATTCCTTGTACTAATCCTATTTCATTAAAATGTTCTCAATAAAATTTGCTTGCACATAATTATTGAAATGTCTCTTAAAATATTTCTATTAAATTATTTTCTATTAATTTATTTTATTTAATTATTTGTCTATCTTCAACCAAATCGTCAGCTAGACCAGGCACTTAATTTGCAAGGCCTAGTTAAAGTGTACAAATGAAACTACTTTTCACAAATTATCCATTTCAAAGTGATGGCATCAGACCATTAAAAGAAGCATGGGACACTGTAAGATTATACAGGTTGTGTCCATGAAGCTGTTTTTTCCAATGGAATATCCATGTACCTTTTACTAGTAAATAACCAAAACGTTCCTTGGAAAAAGAAAAAAACATCCAGGACTTCTTGTTTAAGAATGAGCTACTTCTATACTTATTATTTATGCTTATTTAAAATTCATAATTTTTTTTTATTTCGGCATATTACCAGAGTACAAATGTTTAGGTTACATATATTGCCTTTGCCCCACCCGAGTCAGAGCTTCAAGGGTACCCATCCACCAGATGGTGCACACCACACCCATTAGGTGTCAATATACCCATCCCTTCCTTCCTACTCCCACTTGTCCAACACCCAATGAATGTTACTATTATATGTGCACTTAAGTGTTGATCAGTTAATACCAATTTGATGGTGAGTACATGTAGTGCTTGTTTTTCCATTCTTTTGATATTTCACTTAGTAGAATGAGCTCCAGCCCTATCCAGGATAATACAAGAGGTGCTAGATCACCATTGTTTTTTGTGGCCGAGTATACTCCATGGTATACATATACCACATTTTATTAATCCACTCATGTATTGATGGGCCCTTAGATTGTTTCAACATCTTTGCAATTGTGAATTGTGCTGCTATACACATTGTAGTTCAGATGTCTTTTTTATAGAATGTCTTTTTTTCCTTTGGGTAGATGCCCAGTAATGTTATTGATGAATCAAATGGTAGTTCTACTTGTAGCTCTTTGAGGTATCTCCATATTGCTTTCCATAGAGGTTGTACTAGTTTGCAGTCCCACCAGCAATGTATGGGTGTTCCTATCTCTCTGCATCCACGCCAACATTTATTGTTTTGGGACTTTTTGATAAAAGCCATTCTCAATGGAGTTAAGTGATATTTCATTGTGGTTTTGATTTGCATTTCCCTTATGATTAGAAATGTTGAGTATTTTTTCCTATGTTTGTTGGCCATTAGTTTGTCTTCTTTTGAAAATTTCTGTTCATGTCCTTTGTCCACTTTTTAATGGGGTTGATTTTTTCTTGCTGATTTTCTTGAGTTCTATAAATTTTAAACAAAAATAAGTCTTAAGTTATATAATGCTATCCTTAAATTTCATTAATTTGATAGGACAATTTCTTGAAGAAAGTCACTGTGACAATTAATTTCTTCAATCAATTACTTATTTTTAAATTAATTCCCAATCTTTCAACACCTCTTTTCTCACCTTCAAACTTGTTTTGAACAAATAAAACTAGACTTGTCAACTACTTCTTCCTTATAATAAATATTTAATTTGTTAGAAAATAGAAATAATAAAAGATGCCCAGGTGGATCTTTGACCTCCATTTAAAATAAAGGTAAATATATCAGGCCTGATGTTCAATCTGTTAATATAAATAGAATAAAATTTTGTAAAACAAGAATACTAATGCAAAACAGCCAAATAAAGTATTTAACACATAGTTTCTTGCTTTTTCTTCTTTTGCCACCATAAACACATTTCTAAAATTCCAATGTTGCTAAATACACACTCCTCTCACATGTTCCGTGTGGAGACATTTAAATAACTATGTAGTATGGGTAAAATAGAATAACCTTTAAGATCTCAGCCAGCTGGCACTGAAATGAGCCTTCAAAATCATTGTTTTCTCTTTTCTGAAGGACTCCCTGAGGATTACATTGAAAACAATTCTGTCTTGCTGTCTAACATAGTTCATGCATCAACCCTAACCTACAGTGACACAGAAGAATTCCTGTGGTGTATTACCCTGAATGATACACAATGTACATTCAAAAGACAACTTTATCATTCATGTTCTACATATAGAACATGTATGTTGGTATGTAGACTTTACTGACATTTATCAATGTATGCTATAGTGAGAAAAGCTTAGGAAAATATATTTGGTTGACCAAACTTAATATGACAGCGTGATATAAAATTACAACCCAGAAGTTCAAACAGTTGCATCAAAAATGTACACTGACACTTTGCCATATTGAGTATTAGGTTTAAGAGAGAAAATTGCTGGCATGTTGTGACATTTAAAGTATGCTACTCAAAACACTTGTTATTATTTGCCTTATATTCCCAAATTGATGTATTCCCTCTCATCATGTCTTTATGGCCATGGTGTTATCTGATACTGTCTCAAAGATTAGCCCTAATTCTTTATATAAGTGACACTAAAATATTTTGTGCTATTATAATTTTTAAAACTATGTACTCCTTTGTGCATTTATAAGGAAAAAATCTAAAATTTCCTAATAAGTCTAAACAGATGCAAAAACGCTATTTCCAACGAAAATGTTGCCGTATCCAAACAAAATTCTTACATCACTTTTAAAAATGTAAACAATTACATCTAAATACAAAAGTGTTTTGTCAACTATCATTCATGTATACACCTACGTTAATTATCTCTTCTCTACCAAACAGGATATTTACATTATACTTTTTCTTCTTATTTTTCCATTTAAACTCCCTTACATGATTTTATTCAAAGGTAATACATAATATCATTTAAAATACATTATCCATTACCCAAGCATGTAGAAATTTAATTGTAATCTTTTAAAATATTAACTTCCTATAACTATAAACATCTAAGTGTTAAAATTTTTGGTCTTGATTATCATTACAATTAGAATTAGTACACAATTAATTAAAGCATCATTAGTGTATTTCAAGTTTTGACAATAATAGTGTATCTGTTCTATCATTAAAATAGTTATGGTAATATTAAAATGCTGTTTTTGTTATAATCCATCCATATATCCATTGATGGGGTTTACTTATTGTTTAAATAAGGAATGATTCAACATTATTTCCATTACTATTTTAAAATTTTATGCCTAAGCATTAAGAAATCTTATGTATATTTAGAAAATTGTTACATCTGTATAATTGTTGTACTAAGGTCTCTACTATAATCTCCTTCCGGATTATATAAGAAAAAATTATATAGTGAAGACAGCAAAAATTATTTTAAATGATCAATCAGCTGGCAAACTAATTTTCAAATTAAGACATCACCTAAATTGCAAACGATCCTGGTCCAATGGCAATTTAAATGTCACATCTGCCTTGAAACTTTCAATGACCTCTCAGACTTAGTTATTTTATCTATTTTTGTATACCATTGTATTGCTCTATTAGCAAATATGTTTTCTAATAAATAATCTATCCTCTTGTTTAATTATCAAACTTCTTAAATATAAGGGCCATGTCTGGTTTAGTATGTTGAATAAGCAAAACGACAAATGAATGCAGACTTATTTTACTACACATATTTATAAAATTGCATAAGTGATATACAAAATATTTTAATTCCCTAACACCCCTGAAGTTGTTCCTTTCCTTCTAAAATAAGGCTATTTATTTAGCATTAAAATCTACCATATCTATTCTTGATTATATGATATTAAATTAAGATATTTAATTCTGAATTTTAGAGGACATTTATTTTTAATAGCTTCTGATTTTAATTGAAAAGCAACTTAACAGAAACTTATTGGATAGCAGCATGTTGTTGTGATTAAGATAATAGACCCTGAGGTCAAACAGATTTTCTGCCACTATCTGCATAAGCTTGAGCAAATTACTTAAATTGTGTTTCAGTTTCTTTATTTATAAACTGGCAATAACAGCACCCACCACATCAGGTTGTTTTACATATTAAAGAGATAATAAAAAAGTAAATTATTAGCTTGTGTCTGCCTGGCATATTGTAAGTCCTTAGTAAATGCCTTAACTGCTGTAAACATACCACAGACTGGGTAGCATAAATGACAGACATTTATTTCTCACAATTCTATAGGCTGAGAAGTCCAAGATCAAGAGGCCAGCAGGTTCAGTTCCTGGTAAGGACCCTCTTCCTAGCTTCCTTCTTGCTATATCCTCACATAGTTGAGGAAGAGAGAGCTCTTCTTCTTCTTATAAGGACATCAATTTCACTATGGGGCCCTGTCCTCAAGGCCTCCCCTAAACTTAATTACTTTCCAAAGACCCCACCTCCAAATAACATCAGAATGGGGTTAGGGCTCCAACATATGAATTTTGGGGACATAAAAACATAGCAGTATATAATACTTATTCTACTTCTATTACTTTTACATACCTTACCATAACTAGTAGGATAGTGCTTCATTTTACCTCGTGTGTATGGCCAGTCTTTTAAGCATAAAACAAACCCAGCAGAAGATAATGTAATTGCAGCCAGAAAGGTAGGAAGGAACATAATAATGAAATTCCACATATGGTGCAGAAGGTAAAAACCAAATGGTGGTATCCATCATAAAAACATCTACAATTGAATGTAGGTTTAGTGACTGAAAACTTGAGCAAGCAGATGAGATAGGGCTTAAGGCAGATTTTGAAAGAGGACCTTGCAGTTAATACCCAGAGCTGTTCTCCCTGTAATCACAGGCTTTGAAATCTTAGTGTAAGTTTGCATTACTGTTGTAACATCAATATCCTCTTTGTAGAGTTGATGGTCTTTGGGCAAAATGTAGCAGGTAAGCTTTTCTTTCTATTTTCTTTTATTTTTCTTCTTTTTTTAAATTTTAAAATATTAAGGGAGTACAGTTATTTTTGTACATAGAAAGCTTTTGTAGTGCTTGAGTCAGGGCTATTAATGTGCCCATCACTTGAATAGTGTGCAATGTACGTGTTAGGTAGGTTTTTCTCCCTCCTCCTTCCATCCCCCTTCTTGATTTCCAATGACTTTAACTTTCATCTGTGCCTGTGTGTGCCCATTGGTTAGCTCCCACTTATTGGAGAGTACATGTGGTGTTTGTTTTTCCATTCTTGAGATACTTCACTTAGGTTACTGATCTCCATTTCCACTCAAATTGCTGCCAAAGACATTAATTCACTTGTATTTACAGTTGAGTTGTACTCCATGGTATACATATAACACATTTTGTCAATCCACTCATGAATCATTTATTGATTACTTATTCTTGTCCATTTATTATTAGGCACCTATTAATACAAGGATAATGTCAGAGCTTCTGTGAATAATTACCATATTTTTCAGTTAATCATTAAAAATAATGTTATATATGAATAAGTGGTCTAAAACTCAAATTAATTATATTAGATGAATTGCAACAAGTAAGAGAAAGGCATTTAATTTTGAATATTCAATCTTTCTACATTATTCTTAACAAGGATTCATTACAGTCTGAATTAAATTGGTTGGCAATAACATATTATCACTGCATATGCATCATTTTTTTCAGAGAACATCATCTAGATTCTTTTGATGCATGGAAAGAATCTGTGATATCTATTTTCATGATTTAAGAGAGGCCTGGGTCCTTTCAAAATGATGCAATTCAATTATAACTAGTGAAATCTCCCTTTTCTTCAAGATTCTATGACAATTTCTTTAAAGAATAATTTATATAGTTTGGATATAAACTCTTACCTTAGCTGTATGCTGGGGATTTTGTACATATGTTTTTGTTACATGGATAGTTTTTATAATGCTTAAGTCAGGGCTATTGGTGTGCCCATCATGTAAATATTGGTCATTGGTATCTAATGGGTAGGTTTTTAACCCTCTTTTCCTCCACCCTCCCTATTCTTGATTTCCAATGACCTTTACATTTCTCTGTGCCCACATGTGCCCACCAATTAATTCAGAATTATTAGAGAGTACATGCGGTGTTTGCTCATTCCTGAGATACTTCACTTAGGATAATGGTTTCTAGTCTCATCCAAGTTGCTGTAAGACATTATTTTGTTCTTTTTTATGGCTGAATAGTACTCCATGGTGTATATATATATATATCATATTTTGTTAATCCATTCATGAATTGATGAGAACTTAAGTTGATTCCACATCTTTGCTACTGTGAATTATGCAATAAACATTCAAATGCAGGCATCTTTTTGGTAAAAAGGATTATTTTCCTTTGAGTATATACCCAGTAATGGGATTGCTGTGTTGAATGTAAGTCTGTATTTATTTCTTTAATGAATCTCCATGATGTTTTCCAAAGAGGTTGTACTAATTTGCAGTCCCACCAATAGTGTATAAGTGTTCATTTCTCTCTGCATCCTCACCAGTATCTACTGTCTTCAACTTTTTAATGGCCATTATGACAGGGGTAAGGTAATATCTCATTGTGTTTTTAATTTGCATTTCCCTGATGATTAGTGATGCTGAGCATTTTCTCATATGTTTACTGTCCATTTATCTATCTTCTTTTCAAATACTTCTATTTATGTCTTTTGCTCACTTTATAATGGAGTTTGGTTTTTCTTTTCTGATTTGTTTGAGTTCTTTGTAAATTCTTAATACATACCTTTCTGGTATGTGTAGTTTGTGAATATTTTATCCTATTCTGTATACTGTTTACTCTGTTGATTATTTCCTTTGTTGTGCAGAAGGATTTTAATTTAATTTAATCCCATGTATGTATATTTTGTCATTGCTGTAATTGCCTTTGGGGTATTAGTCATTAATTCTTTTCCTAGGTTGATATCTAGTTTGTGGAGCATTTTTTTTTTCATGGAAGGGTGCTGAATTTTGTGGAATTTTTTTTCTGCATATATTAAGATGATCATATGGACTTTGTTTTTTGCTTCTGTTTGTGTGGAGAATCAAATTTATTGATTCATGTATGTTGAACCATCTTTGCATTCCTGGGACAAAGTCCACTTGATCATGGTGAATTTTTTTTTGATGTGCTATTGAATTTAGTTTGCTAATACTTTGTTGAGGAATTTTGTGTGTACATTCATAAAGGATTTGGTCTGTAGTTTTCTTTTTGTGTTGTGTAATTTCCTGGCTTTGGTATCATGGTAATATTGGCTTCACAGAATGAGTTAAAGAGGATTCCATCCTTTTTGATGTTATGGAATAATTTCTATAGGTTGGCACCAATTCTTCTTTGTAGGTCTGGTAGAATTCAGCTGCAAATCCATCTGGTCTGGAGATTTTCTTTGTTGGGAGATTTTTTATTATTCCTTCAATCTTGCTGCTTGCTGTTGTTTTGTTCAGGGTTTTTGTTTCTTGCTGATTGAGTCTTGAGAAGTTGTGTGTTTCCAATAATTTATCCA
The DNA here is from genome assembly GCA_963574885.1 of Lepilemur ruficaudatus. NCBI lineage: Eukaryota > Metazoa > Chordata > Mammalia > Primates > Lepilemuridae > Lepilemur > Lepilemur ruficaudatus. Next base: position 47,773 of record CAUYRT010023278.1, read on the forward strand.
TTTCTTCTATGCTTTCTAGTTTGTGTGCATAGAGACTTTCATAGTATTCACAGCTGATATTTTGTATTTCTGTGATATCAGTTATAATATCTCCTTTTTCACTTCTAATTGAGCACATTCATTCTCTTCTATTTCTGGTTAACTGAGCAAGAGGTCAATTGATTTTGTTTATCTTTTCAAACAGCCAACTTTTTGTTTTGTTGATCCTTTGTATATATTTATTTATTTATTTGGTTTCCATTTCATTTAATTCTGCTTTGATATTTGTTATTTCTTTTCTTCTGCTGGCTTTGGATTTTCTTTGCTCTTCCTTTTCTAGTTTCCTGAGGTGGAACATTAGGTTGTTGATTTGTGATATTTCTGTCTTTTTAATGTAGGCATTTAAGACTATGAATTTTCCTCCTTAGAATTGCTTTTCCTGTATCCCACAGATTTTGGTAACTTGTGTCTGCTTTGTCGTTCAGTTTAAGGAATCATTTGATTTACATCTTAGTTTCATCATTGACCCAAGCATCACTCAGCAGAAGGTTGTTCAATTTTCATGATGTTGTGTAGATTTAAGTGTTTCTCTTGGAATTTATTTATAGTTTTATTTCACTATAGTCTGAGAACATACATGGTATTATTTTTTTTAATTTGCTAAGACATATTTTGTGGCCTAAGATATGATCAATATTGAAGAATATCCCATGTGATGATGGGAATAATGTTTATTCAGTAGTTTTCCAGTAGAATTTTCTGTAAATGTCTCTTAGGTCCATGTGTTCCAGAGTTCCACTTAAGTCCAATGTTTCTTTATTGATTTTCTGCTCTGATGATCTATCCAGCTCTGTCAGTTTGGTGTGGAGGCACCCGGCAATTAAGATGCTGTTTATCTCTTTGCTTATATCTAGTAGGATTTACTTTATAAATCCTGGATCTCCTTTTTTAGGAGCATATATATTTACTATTGCTGTGTCTTCTTATTTAATTGATCCCTTTATCATTATATAATGGCCACCTTTGTTTTTCTTTACCATTATTGATTTAAAGTTTATTTTATCTGACATAAGAATAGCTACGCCTGCTCTCTTTTGGTTTCTGTTTCCATGGAATATTTTTTTCCATTCTTTCACCTTGAGTCTATGTCCTTGTGGTTTAGATGGTGTTTCTGGAAACAGTAGATAGCTGGGTTGTGTATCTAACACAACCATTCAGCCAGTCTATGTCTTTTAAGTGGGGCATTCAGACCATTCACATTGAGTGTTAGTATTGATAGGCAGGATGATATTCTGTTCATTATGTTGAGTGGTACTTTATTGGGTGTTTTTTTCCCTTTTGTGCTATTGTTGACCTAATAAATAGCTCTTAGGAACCATCTGAAAGCAAAATTTGTTGGAATATTATGGTACAGTCTTTCAACTCCTCTATGTTCTCTCATTTATATTCTCAACTCATCAATCTACTGACTACTCTATATCCTATATCCTGAAGTTAACTAAATGGCTTTGGCTTCAAAAGGAAGCAGATCAAAGTAAAATTTGAGTGACAGTTCAAACTGAGCTCAGACAAATTAGTGAAGATATAAGAACAAGCTGGGTGCAAATGATATCTGAAGTAACTGCAGGTCATTGCAAGGCTGATTCACTGATTCTGTAACAGACTCTTGAAGTTATTTTTCTAATATCATGGTAAAACCAATGAAAGAAGTCAATTGGGAGACATAGAAATTCCTATCAAGATATAAGGCATAAAAAGTGTTCATTGCTCCACTGGTATATTTTGAGTAGTGATATCTTAACCAAACTTCTGTATGTGATGTTTCCTTGTGGAAACTCCTTGTTGAAGTACTGGACTAGTTATTTACCAAAGTTGATACTTTGATACCAGTGGGAAATAAGGAAGAAAATGTATACTTACCATGGTAATTTCTACATTATTAAGGCCTTAGTGATTCTTGAAAAATTATTGGTGCACATTTTTTTTTCTTGTGACTTTGGCATGGTTCACAGCCTCAAAGTTAATGCTTTCATTGTTGATGATCAATATTGATTTTATTACTTTTTCTTAAGATTTATGTTACTGTCTTATGTGGAACTAAAGCATTAATGTAGTTTACACAAAAACTCTGTTTTCTTGTTTCTGAGAATCTTATTGAGGGAATTATATAGTCCCATAGGCAGATAATTTTCCTTATATTGAAAAGAATTGACTTTTTTTCATTTACTTTAATGTAGCTGAGTTGTTAATTTGTAGCACATTGGTGGAAAAAGCCACAGCAGGAAGCTTTTGGCTCTTACTGAGATATGTAAATTACAGCAATAATCTTTGCATTAAAAGTGATAAACTTAATGGGTCCAACACCACAGATCTTATTCTGAACACCCCCACCCAAAAAGAAGAAAAGTTTTATGCATAAAACCAGAAATGTTAAACTGAACTGAGTAAAACTGTTTCCATAAATTATATTCCTTCTCTTAGAACTCACCTGTAAAAATACAATAGAAAAATTCAAAATAAGCTGGCCTGTTCCTGACCTGAGGTTTTGTCCCACCATTAAAAGGAGTTTCAATTGAATGAGTATCGTATGCATATGAATGTATAATAAATAGAAGTCTTTCTCCTTTACCAAGTTAAAAAAAGTGTATGTGGCCTTCCATACTTTGGGGGCTAGTGGATGTTCAAATATGAATATTTCTTTCTCTCACAGTTTGCCACCCTATCTGAAATTCTCAATACCCACAAAGTGTTTTTGAAATAAGTTTCCCACTATGTCTCCAAAAGGTCCCTGTTAAAATATTAGCATGTTGGGGACAGGGGAAACAGGAACACATTATTGTCTGTTAAAAGAATTTTGAATGATTTTCTTCTCATTTGTGAGCAGGACCTTGCAAGAAGAATGAATACATGTCACTGGTATATAGAAAAGAAAAGAAAGTGAGACATAAGTGTTGTGAAGTACTGCCTAAAAATAAGCTGTGATGGAGGAAAATGTGCCAAAGTGCACAGGACAGGGAAGGGAGTCTGATTAATGCCATGAGATACCATTTTATTTTATTTTGAGTTTGCCCTGTTCATGAAATTTGGTGTCAATAACAAAAACACAAACGACAAAAATAATAGCAGTAGTGGAATTTTTAGAGTACATATTATGTATTTTTTGAAACTGTTTGAAAGTCCTTGTATTAATTATCTTAAACTACAGGATAGGTGAAGATACAAGAGGGAAATTATACAACTAATAGCATGAAACTAAAGGTTTCCCAAAGAAGACGCTGTTTTACTCTCACTGAAGTTTACTAGTCAAATGATTATATTCTGTAGAAGACCAATGCCATTAAAATTTTACATGCATTATTTTTACATGCACTGTTAAATTTTTATGTGCCTAAAATGTAGGATGTCTAACAATTTTCCAGTCCCAGTTTATTACCTATCACAATAATGGCTCTTTATAGAATTTGTACTTGAAAAAAAAGAAAAGAAGGTAAGTCTAGGATGAATTTTCTTCCCTTTACATTTAGAAAGGTATATTTTGAAGCCCTGCCCTGGTGCATGAAAGGTAAATGGCTTCTACTTTTAATGAGAATTCCAGCACAGCCAGAGCCAGTTCAAGCCAAGTTGCTGTGCTGGTTGTTTATGGCTGTTGTCTGTTCTGAATGGATGGGTGTGTGCTCTGATTGGTTGGCACTTATTGTACCAGTTGTTATATACAGTATTTTGAATAACACCCCAGAGAATAACTGACAGAAAACTTGGAAGTAATTGTCACCTCATCCAAAAATCCAATTATGTGGGAACTTGTATCATAGTTGTGGGAAAGCTGTTATATGGATCCAATATGAGTAGCAGCTGCCCTCTTTACTGTTGCTCTCTAGAGAAATAACAGCTCAAGGATGCCCAAACACTTAGGAGAATAAATCAAAATACTTATCAAGCTTTCCGCACTTGGTACTTGCTTATAGTAGGCATGTTTTAACACATTGGGGTACATGCAAATAGTTTTTCAATTATTTTCTAGTTTTCACATTTTCTTACAAAGTAACAATTGCTATTCATTTTAATAGATAACAATCTTGGTCTAAGTCTTGTTTATATCCATCTAGCAAAATAGCCTAAAGGAATGCTTCACCCATACTCACTATTCAAAACTTTGTTGAACATTTATTAATATGCAAATTTCTGTGATAGACGCTATGAATGATTTTAATAAAAGACAATAAAATAATTTCTTGCTCTTCAACATCTTTCAGTATATGAGGAAATGTGTGCAATGTCTCTTGATTTAATTCTACATTTCTTTAAGGGGCAGGAAAAGCATTTGAACTTTCAAAAGAAACCCTTAGGTAAATTATTAGGAAATCCCTCATGACAATGAGAATAATAAGAAAACTGAAATGCATTTATTGAATGAATGTTTATTAAATATAATATAATAAGCAGACTTGCCTGCTTTGAAAGAGAAGTAAGTCTGATGTAATCTTAGACATACCAGATAAATTCAGCTCAGTGTGCCACGCTCTGTGATTGTCAGAGGAAGAGGCACCTAGCAAGGGGAAGGAATGAGAGCTGTGGGTGGGAGCCCTGAGAAATGAGGCTGGGAAGAAAGGCAAGGTCAAGATGACCAAAGAACCCTGTGCGGGATGCTACGAAGCTTGGGCTTTATCTTGTACGTGAAAACAACAGATTTTGAGTATAGAGATGGCCTAGCTAGATTTTGTTTTTATGGAATACCTTATACTTGTCTGGACTATGCATCTGAGAATAGCAGTCCTGAGGTGGGTATACTAATTAAGGAATCATTCCTGTATTACTGTCATAAGTGGCGCAAATTTAACACAGACTAATTTTAGTTAGGAATATCTTATCAATATAACTCTTTTTGCTGGACTAATAAGCTTTGGCATGTGAATCAGAGGAACCGGCTTTAGCAGTAGACCTAATTCCAATGGCTCTTTTCAGTGGAGACCTACACAACACAAGGTCTTCTCACAGTCTCACCGATTTATAACTGGGAGTCACCTGGTACATGACTTCACCTGATGACCGATTCTCTTCACAGCACCACTCTGCATTGCGTCTGCTTTCTTTGTAGGTCTTGCCCCATCACTGCCATGGCAGGGGCTCCAGTGTGAGGATTCTGGTGTCTATGCCAAGCAGCTCTCTTCCAATGTGGATTTGAACTCACACAATAGCCAAGAGCAACTCAGTATCAACTCTACAGAGAAAAGCACGTATTAAAGAAACATAAAATACTCTCTGGTGCATTTAAACAACAATATGTAATTATAAGCAGACAGCTTTTTCTATTTTTTAAGTGATCTAGAATAAGAGTTATCAAAATATTTTAGTGGCTGTTACATTGTTTGAATAAGCATATACTTGCAAATTTACCACTATAGTAGTTAATACTTGCTAAGCACTGACCACATGCTAGACATTGTCCTGATCACTTTGTACATATGTTGTCTCATTTAATCCACCAACAACTCCATGGGGTGGGTGATATTTTAATGCCCGTTTTACAGAGAGTAGAACTAAGGTTTAGATACCTGCCTAAGTCATGTAATTGTCCCATCATGCTTACCTCCTCCCTTTCTGGGGTGTTTGTTCAAAAAGGAGACTCTTTACTAACTTTAGAGTCTAGAGTCAAGTGTCAGATTTTTTTTTTTAGATCATGCATTGCTAGATTGACCCAGAAGTAAAAGCTAATGTAGGGTGTTCAGAAAATACAGTGAAATGGTAAAAGCTAAAAAAAGTAAGAATTAGTTAATCAATCACAGGAAAACAGTCACAGCTGTTTTGGATCATGCTTGGTTATATTTACCAGAACTAGCACAATTATTTAGAACAGAAAGCAGAAGCAGAGACATTGATTGAAACTGCAGGGGAATTTTGGTAGGCAGAATATAATTGCTCATTATTTTTATTTGTATCTTCCCATTTCCTTGTTTCCCTTTCCCTTTGTTCTTTAATAATACTCAAGACTTTGCATGAAAACATATTCTTTTCATTGCTTATATATTTAGCCTGGTCCTGCAGCTTGTCTCATTCAGAAGTCATAATCAGTTTCTAATATCATTATAATTTCCATAGTAACCAATTGGGGTATCATAATCATAGGAGTATGACTTTAGTAGAAGCAAATGAATTAGGAAATAAAACACTCATTTTTATGCAGATATTCCAAGCAATAAACCAAAAGAACAATATATACAAAAAGATAACTCTGACTATGGTGGGCTTTTAAACCAAAATCTTCTATGACTATTCAACTACTCTATAAAGGTTTCACTGAAACTTGGTTTCATTAGTTCGCACAACAGTACTCTTTTTAAGCCAGGTTTTGCATCATGCATCTTATTTATAATGTAATAAAATTATAAAAATGTAGGGTTTTTAAATATCAATATTTTTATTCATACTTGGAAAATTATTTGAACATTAAATAATCTTTTTCTTTCCAGTCAATTTAAAAATTAAAAGATAATTATGCAAAGTTATTTTGTCACCTAATATATATCTGAAATACATTACTGAAATGGCAACAGGTTGTTGATGTTGTTTCTTGGTGCTGCATGTTTAATGACAACTCTGCATTTTACCAAAAACTTAAGATTGTTTTATAAAATATCATTTGACAACCATATGGAGTATTCATCTGTTTTATTATATTTCATTTTAAAGAAATATATGAATGTATATGTATTACCTTTTGTAAAATCATTGAATTCAATACCAGATATTGTTTAGATCAGGAGTCAGAGCACATATTTTTTTCTGCAAAGGGTCAAATTATAAATATTTTCCACTTTGTCAGTGATGTGAACTCTACAGCAACTAGTTAACTGTGCTATTGTAGCATGAAAGATGCCATAGGCAATGCATTCATGAATTTGGGAGGTTGTATTCCGATAAAACTTATTTATAAATTGTTAAAAAAAACATTTTATTTAGTTAAAGCTTGTGAATTTTTTGCACGCTCCATTGGAAAGATCTGACTAAAATGCAAATATGTTTTCCAGTAGAAATTGGAGTCTGAATCATGGTCCATGATATTGCCTGGTAGTCTGAAAGATGAAAAGGAAAAACTATATATTCGCCCAGTTCTTACTAACCCATAATCCCTGGGTCTCTTCCTGTCAGAAAACTGCTCGTACTTTTTGAGTTAGCAAAAGAATTTTCCTCATTTTGGGGGGAAAAAGCTTTGGAAAACTAAAACTCCAATGACCTATCACAATAGTCATAAGGAGATGCTACGGCAGTAGAAGCCAATGTCAGAAATAAAACATGGTATAACCTGGGCTAAAGGTAGAAAGAGTCCTGTTGACAACAGTAGGTGCGTTTAGAGGTCATGATTCTTGCTATATTCTATCATTTAAACAAATTTTGACAAAGTTGGAAGAGATTATTAACTAAAAGAGCCGATCAGCAAAGATGACTCTGGGCTGAGAAGAGACTAAGAACATATCTTCTAAATGAAGTTTTGATAAGAGATTTGAACAAGCTATGGCATCTTAGTATACTGGGGCTGCTGTAACAAACTACCATGGATTGTGTGACTTAAATAAGAGAACTTTATCTTTTACAGTTCTAGAGGCTGGAAATTCTAAGACCAAGGTGCTGGTAGATTTCGTGCCTGGTGAGAGCCAGCTTCTGACTTGCTGATAGCTGCCTTCTGTCTCCTCACAGGGCCTTTCCTCAGTGCATACGCATGAGAGAGAGTGGAGAGCTCGTGTTTCTTCATCTTATAAGGATACTGATTATAGTAAAGGCATTACCCTCATGACTTCATCTAAACCTAATTATTACTACCTTCCAAAGGCCTCACCTCCAAATACCATCACACTGGGGGATAGGACTTCAACATATGAATTTTGGGGGCATGTCAACATTCAGTCCATAACAGGCAACTTGCCAAATATCCAGTTTTTATTAATAACTAGAAGGCTTAATATTTGAGCTTACTGATCTAAAACAGGGAGTCATTATCTAGGAGAATACCTTGAATTGTACCTTTTAATGTAGTAAGATTGTGACAAATGCAGTTTATTTTATAATATTCTATAAAAACCATCTCATTATTCTTTGATAGCTCTGTTACTTCTGTTAAGAATATTGACTAAATGTTAAGAACCATATTATTAAGTAGCAAGAAAGTCTCCATAGGCTAATTATCAGGATTCAATTAACACACGAATTCAACAGATTAATTGAATCTTACAATATTTAAACACTTTAGTGAGACTCATGATGCAGGGACTGGCATTGTGGCTGTTGGCAATAACAAGCGCCTTACAAAAGGTAGAAAAATGGAGTCAAGAAGAGAGTAGTTGACGCATTTTCTCAGAAAGATTGGTATGGCATGAAAGCACTTGCTATGTCCACTATAAGCAATATTGGAAAAATTCTAGTCACTGGGACTCAAGGAATCAAAATTGTATTTTATGGTTGCCTGGGTCAGTTGTGTAAGTAAGCCTTGCTGATCTGCAGAATGATGAAGTTGCATTTAGAAAATACATGCCAATTGCTGAGGATGTTCAAGGCAAAAACTGCCTAACTTCCATGGCATGGATCTTACCTGTGACAAAATGTGTTCATGGTCAAAAAACAGTAGATCAGGACTGAAGCTCACATTGATGTCAAAACTACTGATAGTTATTTGCTTCATCTGTTCTGTATTAGTTTTACTAAAAAATGAAACAATCCAGCATGGAAGACCTCTTAAGGCTCAGCACCAACAATTCAGAAGAAGACAGAAATCATGAACTGAGAGTTGCAGACAAATGACTTAGAAAAATGGTAAATAAATTGATTTTTGACAGCTTTGGAGAAAACACAGAAAAGCTTGCCAACCTATTTATGCTCTCTATGATGTCTTTATTTAAAAAGTAAAAACGTTGAAGAAGCTCACATTTGAATTGAGAAAACTTATTGAGCTTCATGAAGATAGCCATTCTGGAAAAGCTACTGGAGATGAGGCAGAAACTAATGTTGAATCCACTGTTGGATATGAACCACCAGTCCAAGAATCTGTTTAAAATTCAAAATTTTAATTATGACAAATAAAAAGTCCTATTTATGAAGAAGAAAAGGATCATGACATAGTTTTCCATATATTTTTTCTTTTGTATTTATATGAAAGATACATCCCCTTTCCTATAGATAACAAATGATTTTGATTTTAGGTTTTGTTTTTTTTATTTTGCTTGGGAATATTAACAACCTATTTTTTACCTCAATAAACTTATTGATTTTGTGCAGGTGTACTATACTGTACTAATTTCTGTGTGTGTGTGTGTGTGCATGTGTTGTATGAGTGTGTGGAGTTTTTCAATGTATTTCCTTGGGATTTTTGTGTGTACACATTGTATAAAATAATGGCTTTTTAACTTCCTACACTGAAGATATCTTATTTGCTTCATTCTAAATGCATGAAACATAATTTTCAAAGTAATTTAAGAAATAATGATAAAAGATATCCTTCTAGATTTGCTAATTGTAACAGATAATGGTATTTCAGCATTTATTATCATTTCTTTTGGTGAAAGTAAATGTACTTTAAAAGAAATGTCTATGTTAATTTTCCTTTTGATATTTTGAATGTCAACTTGTGTTACAGTCCATCCAATAAAGTTGGTGAAACTGCTTGAGAATAAAATGTATTTATTGAACTTACTTACATAGTAAATTATTTTAGTAGTTCCCTTATGTTGAGTGTCTTTATACTTCTTTTTGAAAATTACTGATAATTGTTAAATCATGCTTCTATTTCTGTGCTAATTATTTGTGGATTGCATATCCATTTTTTCATATTATGATGTATGTAGCTTCTTACTTCTTATGACCTCAACAGTTTATAAAATGTCAATTAATATGTTCTGTGAGAAAACTAAAAAATTCATAAGTAACAATTCATAAACATTTTTATAAGATTCTTGATGTTACTGCCAGTTATTGAATCATTGGCTTCTTTGTATAATATGTAAAATTACATATTTATTTAGAAAAGCATCCATTTCATTGATGTTTCCAACTTTAGCACAAAGTAATCATAGAAGTAATTTGCACAATTTATTGTATTCATAATTATTTTTCTTTTCTTTATTTACATTAACGTGTTTCTCTGGTTTATCTATTTTGCTAATTTTTTACAGTGGCTAATCTTGCATAGATGAATGTCCTTACTTTTATGGTGGCATCATACTGGAAATAAAGTAGTTGAGTAATGAATAAAATGCCTCAAAGAAGTCATAACTTAGAATCTGCACTTGTGAGCCATTGTCATCCATTTCTGGAGTCTTAGTTCTCTATAGCTACTGTAATAAATTACTACAGAGTAAGTGGCTTAAACAATATGAATTTATTATGTTATAATTCTGTATGTCAAGAGTTTGACATGGTTTTCACTGGGCTAAAGTTAAGATGTCAGTATTATTCCATTCTTTCTGGAGATTCTAGGGGAGTCTCTGTTCCCTGGCCTTTACCAGCTTCTAGAGGACCCCACATTCCTTGGCCTTAGTACCCATTCTCCATCCTCAAAGCCAACAATGGTGGGTCAAGTTCTGCTCACATGGCATCATTCTGACTCTCTTCTTCTACCTGTATCTACCTCTTTTAAGGACCTGTAGGGATTAGATTTGGTCCACCCAGATATTAGGTTAGTTAAGTTCCTAAGCCTAATTACATCTGCAAGGTCCCTTTTGCCTTATAAGGTAACATATGGACAGATTCCAGGTAGGGGGTTAGGGCTGGCCAATTTTGGTGGGGTATTATTCTGCCTCTCACATCTGTTTTCTTTCTTACTCATGCTTTCAGATTTAGATCAAGTTGCACAACTTTTGTAAGATAAATTAATGTACATGAATCTGATTCCTATCCATGATTGATTTTCTTTCATCTTTGTCAAATTTATCTTTTAATTGGTTTCTAAGCATGTTCCAAAAAGTTGTTTAGTTTTCCATGGTTAGCCAGGGATCTATCTACATAAATTATTGCATTGGAACACAATTTGCATTAAATTATAAATATTCCCTAAGTTAATACACAGATTGTGTTGACAGAATTTGTTTGCCTGAGTTGGCCATTGGTTTAATCAAACTAATTACTTTATTAGCTCAGTAAACAGTTTTATATTTGAAAAACATTTTATAATGCCGATTAAGTTAGAAGAAAAAAAAGGAGTAGGATATCAGATTATGAGTAAGAAAGAATGAAATTTTGTTATCAGTTTGTGTATACTTTAGAAAAAATATGTTTGTCACAGCTTCTTTAAAAAGTTTCACTTATATTTGTAGTTTACTAAAATTATTTTTAAAGAATATTGAATTACTGGTATAACTTTTTAAAGGGAAATATAGTATTTAAAGTAAACAATTACATTTATACAGATGCAGCGTAAATCCAAATTTCTTAGAATTCTTAGAACTATTAAATGATGTGTTTCTATGAAATCAAAGGTGTTCAAGATGAAGGGAGCATTTTCTACCAATTTGGCTCAGAGGATTTGATAAAAAACATATATCAGCCATTTAATATAACTTTTAGTCGCATTCTAGGGATTTTCTCAGTATCATTATGTGTTATGACATAGGCTTTTATTAATGTGTGGTTTGTTTTGTATATAAGCAAATTTCTTATTATTTAGCTTTAAAAAATAGAGTATGTAGCTAAATAGATAAGTGGATAATAGATGATAGGTCATTGTTGACAAATTGGTAGATGATAGATAGATAGATAGATATAGACTGATAGATACCAGTGTGAGTATTTAAATTATGTAAATTAATTCTGTATTCTATAAGTCATATTTAAGGTAATTAATGATAATAAACTTAACTTATTATTAGGATTTAATAATCTACATATTTTGCTCATATAAATCCTTTCAATAACATTCTCGAATTACAGGATCTCATTCTAGTTTATGACTGGATAGTATTCCATTGTGTATATTTATGGCCAACATGGATGAACCTGGAGGGCATTAAGTGAAATAAGCCAGGCACGGAAAGGTAAACATTGCATAATCTCACTTACATGGGGAATCTAAAAAAGCTGATTTCATAGAAGTAAAGAGTAGAATAGTGGCTACCAGGAGATGGGGAGGAGGGTTCCTAGGGAGGAGAGGAAGACAGGGATAGGTTGGTCAATGGGTACAAGCTACAGGTGCAAGCTGCACCTCCTGGAATCTTCTAATGTTTCCTCTCTGGTCGTTGAGCTTCAATGACTGTGGGAAGGTGTTTTGTTACCCTTTAGTAATAGCGACAGAGCCTCTATAAATCCTTTTATCTTTCTCAACTATGCCTATGCCTCAGCTGAGACAATCCTTATCAGAAGTATACTGAAACTCTGAGGAGGTGCTCTCAGCCCATTTGCCTACACATTGAACTGTAAAATTTATCCTGCTACCCACAGGAAGGGCATGGAGATGCTCTGGTACGTTGTTTAGGTGCCAGACTTCACCAGTGGGTATTTTAACACAGATGCTCTCTGTTTTCAGATTCTAAGTACAAATGAGAATTCTACTGAAATGGTCCAGAACTTGAAAGTCCCTTTCTAATCCAAGGGGAAGACATAAATCTGCTCTGACTGATCACATATTTCTGTATCCTGTGGGTGCTAACCACACACACACACACACACACACACACACACACACAAAAACCTCTTTGTTTTTCATCCAAAATTTGAATCACTGCTGAGGCAATATGTAACACTTACTGATTATGAAAGGAATAAGGAATAAAAAGAAAAATGTGGTAATCTAAACCACATATGTTAAGACTTAAAAATCTTATTCTTAAATTAGAGCTTTGTATATAGATGTTGGTTTCCTAGGGTTAGGTTCTTAACACCAATATTATTACATAGATGATCTCAAAACCGTTATATTATTGGTCTATTTTCTGTACCTATTATGCTGGTAATGCAAACCAGGAGGCCAGAGGATGGGTAGAGAAATTGTATCTTTCTTTGAGAAACCCTCAGAAAACACTCCTAAGCAACAACACATTTTTCTGTGTATTTTTCAACCTATCTATCACAAATAATTTAAGAACATAATTGTATTGATGTAAACTCTATGATCTCAGCACTGCACAGTTTGATCAGACATCCTGATTGATAATCACAATATTCTGCGAATGACTATTGATGAGGGACTCTGTGATTGACTATTAAAAATGTCACAGATTATTCCACTTCCAGTTTTCACATATTTACACTAGAACATCGTATATCTTTCCATCACATGGAATCTATTGCTCCAGCTCTTGAATCTGTGTTGTTCGTAAGACTTGTTGTTCTATTGCTTTGACCAGTAGAACATTAACAAATATGAAAGGTACATAGACTTGAAAAACCTTGCACATAGGGCTTGTTCTCTTTACTGTTCTTGAAACCGTTTGTTAACCATGTGGACAAGTCTGGACTCATGTGCTGAAGGATGACAGACCACATGGAAAGAGACCACACTGATGAAAGTCATTCTAGGCAAGGCTATGATAAACCTTCCAAACCCACAGCTCACTGTGGATGCATGTACAAGCCTAGTGGAGATCAACCAAGCCAGGCCAGGGCTTGATGAATCACTCAGCTGAATCCAGCTCAAATAGCCAACACATAAAATCATGAGCTGAATAAATAGTTGTTTCAGGCCATTATGTTTTGTATTGTTTTCTTATGCACCAAGTGCTAACTGATAAACCTACTAATCTTTCTATTCTAAAACACACTTACCATTGAATCATAATTCCTCCCCCCAAAATATAAAGCATATTAGCTTTCATTTGTTGAGCAATTTTATATACCAGGTGTCTTATTAAAAAAAATTGCTTACACTTGAAAAAAGAACTTTCAGGGTTTGTGTGATGGACTGAATGTGGCCCCACCCTCTGAAAAAAATTTAAATCTTATAGTCCTAACTGCTTTAGAGTCCTAATTGTGACTGTAATCAGAGATATGACTTTAAAGAGGTAATTAAGGTTAAATGAGGTCATAAAGTTGGGACTGCAATCCAATATTAGCAGTGTCGTTATAAGAAGAGAGACATCGGGGTCCTCATACACAAAGAAAAGCCCATGTGAGGATAAGCAAGAAGACAGCTGTCTGCAAGCCAAGGAGAGAGGCCTCAGGAGAAACCAAACCTACCAACCCCTTGATCTTGGACTTCCAGCCTCCAGAATTGTGAGAAAAAATTCTCTTTTTAATCTACCTGGTTTATGATATTGTGTTATGGCAACCTTAGCAAAGTAATATAGTTTGTATTATTGCCTTTTTTTTCAGATGAAGCAACTGGGTCTGAGAGGTATTTACAGAACTGATCCCCAGTAACTCTGCTGTAGTTAAGCAGAGATAAGATCTAAACTAGGTCATTTTGATGGTGAAACTGGATTCTTAACAATAGAGGAGACAAGGTGTGCTTTCATTTGACTGCCCTGGCAATACCAACATTTGTACATATGATCAAAACCAAACCTTACAGCAAATACTTAAGAAAATATTACTTTTGTGAAATAAAATAAAAATGAGACACAACATAGACACACTAACATATACACACACATAGATGACTAATTAAAGAAAGATAAGAAAGGAAAGAGAAAGTAGGAGGAGAAGATCATCCATGAATCCACTGAGAATAGAAACTCTGATGACCTATTTGGTTTCTTTCTTCAGCTAATTCTTTATAAATATAGCTTTTGTATATCATGCTAACTTTCTACCATACCATATTTGGTTATTTATCCATTACATGATCTTTCTTTTAAATGTTTCTATTCTTTTTCCTTAAATAAAATTGAGCTTCATTAATTTCCAGGTCTCCTTTAGTGTTGCTTGAATTTGTAAGCCAAATAGGGTATACTTATTTCTTAATTTGCTAAATCTTCTATTTCCCTGTCTTTTGTTAGTTAATTTTTTTAGCATGGGAGCATCAGATAAGGCTCTGAAAGTACCTATTGGTGCTGGGTTACCCTTAGAAAAGCAATATCACAAATGAAGGTAGACTAGCCCACTGGTTACAAAATTCTGATGAAAGAACCATCCTGTTTCCCAAATCAAACTTTTCTCAAAGATAATCAATGATTAATTATAAGTAGTGAAAACACATTTAATGATCTTTACTAATGAGTTTGGACAAACACTTGGATTGATTAAAAGCCAAATAATGAGTATGCTTAAAACTCTTGCATCCATCAGTAACTGAACTGTATGTAAAGTTAAGTATGAAATAGGTTTATTTTTAGTATTGCATCATTAAATAAAACTTGTGTTTAATAGATGCTGATCTTATACATCTATATATTTTGGTTTTTAAATTGGCCCTAGCTGACTATTTTGCAAATATTTCTTTTTAACAATTCTATCAAGAGACAAATAACAAAACTATTAATACCAAGATTTCTACATGAAAACTCCAAACACCTTTTTAGACACATTAGTCTTAAAGCTCAAAATGTTTATTTGGAATAATTCAGTTTTTTCTTTTTAATATTAGCAATTCAGTTTAAATATGCTACACAAAATATTATACTAAATGTCCCATGGTGTCATAGTTCTTATATACTCTTTCTTATATACTCTTTATATATTTCTTTTATGGGGCAGACATAGTTTGTCTTCCCCATTTCTGCTATACATAGATTAATATTTTTGAAATGCCTTATATTTAGATTATCACTATAGAAGATTATGATTTATCAACTGTTTTGATCTTCTTTAATATGAAGAAGACATCTTTTTAAGGATTTTGAGGAATGGGAATTTTCACTTTTATAAAAGTCATAGAATCATATTTAGAACATGTTGATGAGATTATGACTACCCAATCAAATCTGCTTTCACGAACATTCACAGTGATATTGCTGGATTGTCTTCAGTTATTCTCAGGAGACCATGGCCCTTTTCAGATCTAGTATTGGCAGCACATTTTGCTTGAATTCAGACTGGGCTCTTTGATTTTACAAATCTTCTGGACAATAACTAATAGGAGAGTTGGTCCAATGTGCTTGAGTCTCCTCCCAGATTTGAGAAATAACTTTGAACATGTTATGTTTGAATTCTCCTGAAGACAAGAATGGAAAGCATTAGAAAACTGAAGAGATATGAAGTGGCAAACTGAGTTTTATCATTCTTGGAAATATTTAGTGACAATAAGAGACAATAGAATAGAATGGAAAGCCCAAAAACATTATAAATTTTTTCATTATCCCGGGGTTGGTTAGTAGGCCCAGTTTACATGTGTGTGCCTTTGGGGGGGAAATTAACTGGTGAGTTTTAGGATCTTCAATTAAAAAATGAAATAAAATTGTACTTTTTATAGAGATATAATATATACCTATTACAATGTCTCCAACTTAATGGATAATTGAAAACTTTCATATCATCTTGGCTATATAAAGATTAAATCTATAACATACTCTGTACAATTTTTATTTTGAAAAGTATAAGAATCACAAGAAATGGCAAAAATAGTAGAGAGAGTGCCCGGACCCTATAACCACATTTTCACAATGATAACATTACTTAACTATAGGTCATTTCAAAGCCAGGACATTGACACAGGTACAAAATGATTAACTAAATTAAAGATTTTTGTCAGAATTTACCAGCTGTATGTACACTTAGGGGTGTGTGTGTGTGTAAGCAAACAGGAATGCAGTACTCTGATATGTTATTGTATGGGTAAATTCATGTAACCACCACCAGTCAGGATATAGTCTGTTTTCATGAAGAAACTCCCACTTGCTATCCCTTTTAAATCAGATTTTTACTTCAATTCTAACCCCTGAAAACTTCTGTTTTATCATTCTGTATCACTACACTTTTGTCATTTCAAAAATGTCATATAAACCTAGTCATACATGCAGTATGCAATTTTTGAGATTTTTTTCCACTAAGCATAATGTTTTTGAGTTGATGCAAGCTGTTGAATCAATAATGTATTTGTTCCTTTTATTGCTGAGTAGTTTTCCATTGTATGAATGTTCTATGGCTTTTTTAATCCGTCCACATCCACTCATTGAAGGACATTTGAGTGATTTCTAGTTTGGAATTTGCAAAGAAAGCTGCTAAGAACATTGTATAAAGATTTCATATCCATAAGATTCTATTTTTCTAGGATAAACACTCAGGAGTGTGATTATTGGGTTGCATTATGAGTATTTTTAACATTTTATGAAACTGCCAGACTGTTTTCCAGTGGGACTGTACCATTTTATGTTTTTGGCAGAAAATGTTTGAGAGATCCAGTTGCAGATAGGTAGTATTTTAAGTAATGTAAAATATGAAATTTTTTCTCTGATTTCTCAGATAAAAGAGACTTGGTCATAAAATACACCTGAGAAAAATTGCTTAGGCGAATGCTACTACTGAGAAAGGAGACAGTATATGATTTACTCCTGTGCAAAATTTTGTTTCCTGAAATGATTGAGTGCTAAATTGACACAAGATTCTACTACTTAGAACTTTATACATTGCTTTTTATATTAATAAGAGAGCATTCCTTTTTTTATTTCAGAATATTACGGGGGTACAAACACTTTGGTTACATATGTTGCCTTTGCACAGCCTAACTCAGAGCTACAAGTGTGCCCATCCCCCAGAAAGTGCGCATCACGCCCATTAGGTATGAATTTACCCATCCGCTCCTTCCTCCTCCCATCTGCCTGACACCCGGTAAATGTTACTTCCACATGTGCAGATAAGTGTTGATCAGTTAGTACTAATTTGATAGCGACTACATGTGGTTCTTGTTTATCCATTCTTGTGAAACTTGAGTTAGCAGAAAGGGCTCCAGCTCTATCCAGGAGAATATAAGAGGTGCTAGTTCACTGTTGTTTTTTTACGGCTGAATAGTACTCCATGATATACATATACCAAATTTTATTAATCCACTCGTGTATTGATGGGCACTTGGGTTGTTTCCACATCTTTGCAGTTGTGAATTGTGCTGCTATAAACATTCAAGTGCAGATTTTTTTTTATAGACTGTCTTTTGTTCCTTTGGGTAGATACCCAGTAATGGGATTGCTGGATCAAATGGTAGTTCTACTTGTAGCTCTTTGAGGTATCTCCATATTACTTTCCACAGAAGTTGTGCTAGTTTGCAGTCCCACCAGCAGTGTATGGGTGTTCCTATCTCTCCACATCCATGCCAACATTTGTTGTTTTGGGACTTTTCGATAAAAGCCATTCTCGCTGGAGTATTATTTAACTCCAGACCACATTCTTATTTCTGTTTAAAATAGACAACAGACTTTATGGCATGAAATTCACCCTAAATAATCCAAAATTCTCAGGGTCTTCAGAGATGCCTGGAAATCTGGTCATTCATTAACAGTATAGGGACAGAAGGACTCTAACTGGTGGAGGAAGCATTAGCAAGATCGGGAATGTGATGTAATCCCAGCAGCCAAAGAATAGTTACTTTAAAATAGCTCCTATTTAAAGAACCCATGTGTTCTTTAGCACCAAGATAACAACATCTTGTGTTATCTTCACAGTGAAAATAGACAATCCCTGGGAACATCTTATTGCAGCAGGAGGCTACGGTATTCATCCTTCAAGAGAACCATTTTAAACTGTAGAACCAATTATTCCTAAACAAACTGTATATGCCTATGAATTTTTTCTCTTGTGAAATGATAATAGAGACTCTGACTCTTGCTAAAATATCATAAATTTAAAATAGACAATAAGAAGGAGAGAAAAAGGGAGAAAACAGTGGATGATCTCACTGATCACACAATGTACTCATGGATTTAAGTGAGTCAGAACCACTGAGGGACAGCCAGCGGTTGTTTGCTCTCCACTCAGCTGAATTTGTGACCTAATTCATTTTCTTTTCCTAGCGAACGTAAATGTTTCCTTTCGCAGACATATTGTGCCTGTAATTTATTAGTTTTTTTCCCTTTAAATTTTACTTGTATCTTGGTAAAATTGGACATAGAAAGTCCCAGCCAAAAGTAACAAGCTTCTCTGACACACTATTTATAGCAATAATCACCATAACAGCCTCAAACAAAGAAGGGGAGTTTTTTTCTATAAAGGCGATGGCATCAATAATACGTTTCCATTTATATCGTGCGCCTTCAAGGTAATCAACAGAAATAAAACAAACACATTCCTTTCACTGGTTATATTTCCCAAGGCAAGTTTATTATTACATCTCAAAAGCTATAAATTATCAATTGAAAACCAAATATAGATGTTATTATGCCCTAGGATGCCTTTATATGAGGATTAGCAATGATTTGATGATAGGAACTCATACCTAAACATTTCAAAAGCAACCACAGTGAAAGCATTCCTTTCATTACAATAATACCCAACAGATATTATATTAATAATAGATAGTTAAGGGAACATTGTAAAACATTTTGATGCAAGCTGCTTATCAGACACACTCTGTGGACAATGGAAGCCCAAGTTAAGCATGTTTGACTGCATACTGTAAAACACTTATGATCAAACTCAGGATTGGGTGAGCTGTACACAATTACTGGTGTCAGCAGTTTAAATATAGTTCTTGCTGAGAATACCTTTAAGATAACTGTTTAGACCCATGCATTTTGCCAAGTAGAAACAATAATTGGTAACTGTCAGTGCTACCTGCAACCACTATGTTCCTCCAAGAATAACCTGAGATGATTAGCTCTCAGCAATTGGCTGCACTTTTGCTGACTTCTTAAGAGTGGTTTTTCACACACAGTCACAGATAAACCCACTGTAATCGAACACAGATGATGACTCATTTCATGGCTTTCTGCTTGTCTCTTTTAAAGCTGTATGTTGTTTCTGTTTTAGAAAGAACAAGCATCTATTTTTAAAAGAAGGGTAAGTTTACTTCATTATTATTCAGAAAAGGACCAAGCAGGCATCTTATAATCTTATTCTGTGACATGCAGAACATTCTTGGGTTTGGTTCTATAAATATAGCAAAGTTTTACTTAAAGGAACAATGTCAAAGTGACCTTCAAGCCTATCTATAGACTTCTGTGTGCTGCTACAGTAAATGCAGAATTCAAATTGAGTTTCCCTGCAAAATGCATTTTGGAAGGAGACATTTCTAGAGATTACAGATGGTTCAAAAGCAATTTAATGCTGGGTACACTTGGGGTGCTGTCTGATTCATGAATAATGAGGACATTTACTTGTTCACTTGATATATGATATTCAAACAGAACTCAATGAATATTTCTTATGGAGAAGGTGTCAGCCGGAGTGGTTATATACAGGGTACTTGCCATAAAAGGGTTCAGAGTTTGAATTAATGTAAAATGAGACTAATTTTCTTTTATTTTAAAATAAAATATATTATTTTGCCTGAGAACTTAATAAAATATAAATACTTGTCAATGTTGAAAATTAAATATTCATGAATCACTTTGTATAAAATATTAATATTTACTGTAATCGTGTAAAAATAGCTTTTTTTCTCATCTGTACCTTACCAAAATAACAAAATTTTATTTTTTAATTCACTGGCCCCATATATAACCAAACTTCACAAACAGCTAGACAATTGAACAAGTTTGTATACAATGAGGCAAGTTAATGACCAAACCATTCCCACCCTTTGCTCTCAACCTATAACTAAAATCAGGGTTTTTATTCACTGTATGCTAAAGTCATAAAATCAGTTGTAGCCTTATTCTACTTAAGCGTGTGTGTGCAAGTCTCAGTCTGCTTATTTTTGTTGTTTGTTTTTGTGTCCTCTTGAATCCACATTGAAGATATTTCTTTTGTTTGTTTGCTTTTTGTTTTCTTTGTTTGTCTTATATCTGATTGCTTCTTTAATATTCCCATAAAGTAATTGATTATTTGCAAATAGTAAATAACCAGATTTTAAATATTTTATATTGTGTCTCCTGTTGCTGTTACTAAGCACTTACTTCTTAACGTGAAAGCATCAAAGAAAATCTGGACCACTGATATTATAGCCACAGGTCCAGTTTCTATCCAAATAGAATAACTCTAACACATGTTCTCCTAATCTGATTTCTGGGCTATTATAATTTTATAATGTAAATAAATCCTTCCCTCAGAAAATGTTACCCTTTCAATGAAGACTAACCATTTCATTTAAATTGCAATTCTTTTGCCAGTTCTCTTTATTTCTCTTATCTTGCTTTATGTTTTGTGGCACTTGTTTCGTCTATAAATAGTATGTAATATAGGTAATCATGTTTATGATCTATCTCCCTTCATAAGAATAGGAGTTTCATGAAGGCAAGGACTTTTATCTGCTTTGTTCACTCATCTACACACAACAACTAGAACAATTTCTGAGACATGGAAGGTGATTTCAAATACTTGCTGAATAAATAAAAGAATATTCACTAGGGTTCTGAGATAAAAATTATTATATATTACATGTTGGTATATAAATTTATATGCTATCTGTTTTTTGCCTTTTTATTACAAAAACAAAATTTTAAATAAGATTTTTTTTTTAGAGGTGCTGAATCTATTTAGAATGTTGGGAAATATTCTTATAGATTTATAAAACTCTAGTGTTTTTGTTTAGATATTAAGCATAGATTTCTTGCGTGGAAACTCATTTGTCATATACAGATCTTAAAGTAAACATCATATAAACTTGTTCTATTTTTAAAATACAGATTTCCTTTTAGACCCTTTGAATACCTTAAAGAATTAGTAGATTCTACATCAACGTTGTAAATACTGTGAGTCTATGTAAATAATTGTGGGACACAATATAAAATATTTATAATTTTATTATTTACTATGTGAAAACAACCAATTACTTTATAAGAATATTAAAGAAACAATCAAATATTAAATAAACAAATAAAACAACAAACAAACACTAAAAATATTTTCAATGTATATCAAGCAGGACACAAAATAAACAAGTTGTGTGATTTCAGAGTAGATATGAACTTTAAACAAGATGATCAAATAACTGATAATATAGAAGAAATGTTTAAACGTGATATTATAGATTAATAAAAACTCTAAAATGAACTTTTCCTTAGAGAAAAATAAATTTCATATTAAAAAGTGCATGTTTGCTGAGTAGATCCCTTACACAAGAGGTAGAAGAAGGATTAGGAGGAAGATTAATAAAAAGCACATTCTATAACTTATATAATATGCGAACTAACCTAATGTGACAAAAAATATTCCAATCACTGGTAGCTTAGGTCCAGGGACAAAGAGGCATGAGGAATCTTTGGGGGATGATGTAAAAGTTCTGTTACTTTGATTTTGATAGTATTTTCATGAGTTGCTACACCTATCAAAATTCTAAAAGTCATACACTTTAAATGGATGCAAATTATTGTACAGAAATCATTCCTCAGCAAATTGATGAGGAAATTCAAAAGTTCGTAAAGATATTTTAGACAAATAAAAATTATCAGTACTCATTCTCAATAGATCTATACTAAAGGAAAAAATATTATTCAAGCATGAAGAAATGAACTCTGTTAGAAACTTAGAAGAATAAAGAGAGTAAATCTAAATAAATACTGACTATATAAACAATAATGATATCTTGTTTCCTTTAAAATATACACTGAATATGCAGGGAATATAAGTTGTAAGAAAGTGACTTGATTTAAATTCTTACAAGTTGTTTACATTGTCCAGGAATAAGCTAAAAGTATACATGAGTATTATATATAGCTTATTTTAGAAGATTTCTTGTAATCTCTTGGCTAAGCATTGATAGAATAAAAAATTCCTAAGATAATAGATGGGAAAACATAATTAAACACAGACACACACACACTCTCAAAAGTACTCATGACCATCCTAAAGAATGAAAGAAAGAGAAAAGGGAACAGAGAGCAGGTGGGACAAATAAAAAAATAGATAATAGGATGCGAGATTTAAACTCAAACATATGAATTAACTACATTAATTTTATCTCAGCTATTATGTCCATTAAAAAACAATGGCTATTAAATTGTGTACACACACACAAACACAAATACACTAGTGCACATATATATATAAACACACCATAATGATAAAATGTTAGTTTCACCAAAAACATATAAACATGCTAAAGTATATGAACCTTCTAACATATTCTCAAATAGATATAAAACACATTTTTACATAACTTAAAGACAAATTCACAATTATAGTGAGAGGTTTTAACATACTTCTCTCAGTGACAGTATACTCAATATTTTGAATTGCACATGTGACTCAAAAAATTGTATGTTTCACCACAAAGCAGGTATCAATTAATTATAAAGGAATAAAATTATAGAGTATGTCTTAGGATACAATAACTTAAGCTATAAATCAAAAACAAAAAGACAACTAAAAAAATCATAATTTGGAAATTAAGAAATGTACTTCTAAATAAGACATAGATCAAAATGAAATCCAAATGGGAATAATACTTTAGATTAATCATAAGAACTACTGCACATCACAACTTACGAGATACACAGAAGCTATCCTTAGAGGAAAATTTATGGCTTTAATCACTATTTCAGGAAAGAAGAAAAGCTAACTTAATGAGCTAATTTCTTAAGAAGTTAGAAAAAAAGATGAAAAAATTAAACCCCCAAAAAATGTGAGATGGGAAAAATAAAAATAAAGATATAAATTAATGAACAGAAAATGAATAGACAAAGTCAACAGAGTTAAAATTTAATCTTTTAAAGATTTGATCTGATAAATTTATCAAGAAATGAAAGAGGACACAAAAAGTCAGCATCAGAAATGAAAAAAGAGGATGTTACTGTAGATCTTGCAGCTATCAAGTACTCTAAAACATTAATACATACAGGGTATTCATTAATTGAAAGATTCAAAATTGTAAAGATCTCAAATCTTCCAAAATCTAAATATGAGTTTAATGCAATCCTATTAAAAATTTCAAATTTGTCATCATGTCTTGGAACTTCACAAGATGATTAAGAAACTGTAAAGAATCTAGAATAGTCAACTCATTCTTAAAGAAGATCAGGTGGAAGATCTTGCTTTCCTGGATATAAAAGCTTATTATAAAATGATGTTAAATACTATAGTATGGCATAGACTCAGGATGTATTAAAAGATCAATGGAATAGGATTGATCACAAATATACTTCAGCATAACTGATAAGTTTTTTTTACCAAAAATATGGCAATATATGAAAGCAGTACAAGAATAAAAACAAAGGAAAATATTTTTAATGAATGATATTGTGTCAATTGGTTAATCATATAGAAAAGAATTGCTTTTTTTTTACCTTATAAATAAAAGGTATTCTAAGTGGAGTGTTGATATAAATGTATAAGGGAAAAAGACAAATATTTAAAAAATAATATAAGAAAATAGGAATAAACACATCCAAAAGTAGAAAAATTTTAAATAAGCAATCTAATAATAAACCACAAGAAAGTAGAAAAGGAAGAATAAACCAAACCCAAAATCAGTAGACAGAAAGAAATAATAAAGATCAGTGCAAAACTAAATAAAATACAAACCAAAAAAACTATACAAAAGATCAATAAAACAAAAAGATGGTTCTTTGAAAAGATAAACAAAATCAGAATAGCACCAGCTAGACTAAAGAAGAAAAAAAGACTCAAATAAAATCAGAAATAAAAAGGACATTACAACTAATAACATGGAAATACAAAAGATTATCAGTGAATATTATAAAAAGTTAAACAATAACAAACCGGAAAACCAAGAGAAAAATGTATAAATTTCTGGACTATCTAACAAATTTGAATGAGAAAGAAATAGAAAACCTGAACAGACTATAACAAGTAATGAAATTGAATCAATATTAAAAAATTTATTAACAAAGAAATTATCAGGACCAGATAGCTTAGTTGCTGAATTTTACCAAACTTCAAAGAAGAACAAACACCAATTCTCTTCAAACTTTTCCAAAGCATTGAGGAGGAGGGAATTCTCCATAACTCATTCTTTGAGGCCACATTACCCTTATACCAAAACAGACAAGGACACAATAAATAAAGAAAACTATAGGCCAATATTCCTGATAAACATAGGTACAAAAGTCCTCAAAAAAAAATCCTAGCAAACAATCCAATAGCTCATCAAAAATTTAATGCATCTTGGTCAAGAAAGATTTATCCCAGGGATACAAGGATGTTTCAAGATATGCAAATGCTAAACATAGACCATCACAGCAATAGAATGAAAGACGAAAATCATATGATGGGCCAATCATTTAAAGGACAGACCAGGGAGGGAGAAATGGCAAAGTAAAAATGACTTCCTGGCTCCCAGCTCCCAGAGAAAGAGGTGAAGAACTCAATCTGCTATGCAGGAGTGGATCGCTCCCCCACAAGAACAGCATTGTGAAACTGTACAGAAACAGCGTGGGGCACACAACACAGGGGGAAAAAAAGTGAATGGGAGATAGGATCATGAACTCTGGAGAATGCAAGATAAACAATAGAGAATAGAGCATGGAACGGCTGTGCCCACCCAGCCAGCGACTGCAGTGAGATCTGACCCACAGGAGAATGTCCTGCTTCCCCAATGGCCTCCACACCCACTCAGACAGGGACTTGCCTAAAGTCGGTGCAAAATTCTGGGAGGAGATGTTCGGCTCTGTGGAAAGGAGACAATAGTGGGAAGCATCTTGAACTCCTGGAGTTCTGTGCTAGGACTGCATTGAGTGAGGGAGGGACTGGTGTGAGCTACCAATCAAGGGAGTTAGGAGACAGGCACCTCGCCTCTGGTGGGCAGTGGGACCATAACAATGGAGGTGAATGCTGAAAAGGGGGCACAGCCCTCTTAACCACTGCGAGGAATTAGGCTGGCTCGGTGCAGGTCAGAAAATGTAAAACCTCCTGCTGTACAGGCACAAGCTTGCAGGAGAGTGACACACAAGAGACAACAAGGAAAAATCAAATAACCCCAACAATAAACGGGCAAAGAACATGAACAGAAACATTTCAAAAGAAGGGAGAATAATGGCCAGCAAACATATAAAAAAGTATTCAACATCTGTAATCATTAGGGAAATGCAAATCAAAACTACAATGATGTATCGCCTAACTCCAGTGAGAATGGCCTCTATCAGAAAGTCCCAAAATAACAAATGCTGGCATGGATGTGGAGAGATTGAAACATTCTTACACTGCTGGCAAGACTGCAAATTATTACAACTCCTGTAGAAAGTAATTTAGAGATACCTCAAAGAGCTAAAAATAGAAATACCATTTGATCTAGCAATCCCACTACTAGGTATCTATCCAAAGGAAAAAAAGAAGACATTCTATATAAAAGACTTCTGCACTCGAATGTTTATAGCAGCACAATTTATAATTGCAAAGATGTGGCAACAACCCAAATGCCCATCAATACATGAGCAGATTAACAAAATGTGGTGTATGCATACCATGGAATACTACTCAACTACAAAAAACAATGGTGATCTAGCACCTCTTATATTATCCTGGATAGAGATTGAGTCCATTCTTCAAAGTGAGGTATGGAAGGATGGAAAGACATACATCACATGTACTGACCATGAAACTGGTACTAATTGATCAGCACTAAGGTGTGCACATGGTAGTAACACTCACTGGGTGCTGGTCAGGTGGGGGGATGGGGTGGTGGGGGATAGAGAGGGTGGGGTGGGTAAACCCACAGCTAGTGGAGAAGGGGTGCATTGTACGGGGGAAGGGCACATTTGTGGCCTTGGCTTGAGCAAGGCAAACGTATTTCATGTAACAAAAAGGTTTATACCCCCATAATATCCTGAATTAAAAAATAAATAAATAAGTAAATAAAAAGAAATGTGTGGGGTACTTCTGAAAGAACTGATGGTTTTTAATGTATATTATTTAGCATCATTGCCACAAGTCATTCTTTCCATTGTATGGCATCTCAAGGTCATCAATTATGACCCAGAATGGAGAGAATCAACCAACCTAGGTAGAGTCCATGACATGAGTCTTCTAAGTACAAATTCAGTGATCAAAAACTTGCCATGCAAATTTTAGCTCACTCATGTAAGCTAAAGGGCACACTTCACATGGAAAGGGTTAAGATATAAGATTAGTGCTACAGAAAAGCTGAACTCTAGGCACCTTAAAGATATTTGATGTGGAGAGAAAACACAAGAATAGATGGGAAACTGTCAGTGGCATTAGTGCTGAATGGGTTATCTCCAACCATCAAGTACAGGGCCCAGTCCATATTTTCCCTTAAATTACCCTTTCTTGGGGATTGAATTTGGTATCTCATACTCTACACAAGAATTTATCTGCACATTTAAGAAGAGGCCTATGCTCTAGAATGAAGTTTTAGAAAATTTTTAGAGATTTTGTCCAAATTTTTTCAATTTCAAGATTCAATTTCAATATGAGGATTATTTTCTGACCTATTAGTCTCTTGTTTTTAAAGCAGTATTTGGAGTACATTTATTTAATGTACAATCAAATGGAGATTATAAAAACATAACTTGGAGGGGGTCTATGAAACATGGATTCCTTTTACAGATGAAATTGTATGAATTGTATGATATATAGTGAGTTGAATTTTGCATAGAGATTTTATATACTAACCCAGATATTGGGATTATAATAACTATTCAGGCAATTACTCAAGCCAATATTTATCTTTCAAAAGGCATTGTTAAATATTTTGAATTATTTTCTTTTTTTATAAACTATGACTAATAATTATCAGGCCCCCAAAAAATTATGACTGCATCCTTTCACATTCTGTGATCTTGTCCCAAATTGAAGGTAGGAGAAATTAGTCTTTGACCTCCCTGGCCTCTTTACTGTGTTTTCCTTTCCTTCCCTAGTGATGCCTCCTTATTCCTTCAGTACATAGTGATTTTATAACCCTTTACTTCTCTGCTTTACCTATTAACCTCTGCTCTCATAAAAACATCCAAATGGAATTTATACTACATTCCAAAAGACTCATTTAAACATTTTGTGTTATCCTTCTTGGGGAGATTTGTGTTTTATGAAGTTCTACTTAATCATTGAATAAAGCTTTATTAGTGGAATGAGTGACATGATGGATAAGGCATTATTTTGAAGCGATAATGGCTTTCCCAGTGCCTCAGACACAGCAGTATGTTCAGATATACTGAACATACTGGAGTGTTCGTGAGGTGAGCACTCCATGGTACATGCAAAACTGTTGCAAAGAAAAAGACACAGGAGAGGGGAGGAAGTAAAGGTCAAAGAACGCACACTGATTATGACAGCAGCAGATGTATTTAGAGAGTTGTAACATAATGGGAAACTTGGGTTTTATTCAATCTCAAAATGTTTCCCTTCTACATAAATATTAAGAAGAGTTAAAATGCAAAATTTACATAGAGTTGTCAATTTAAAATCAGTCATTTCTCCCTTCTACAATATATCTCTTTTTACAGTTTTGTTTTTCAATGTCTTAAAATAGTGTTTGAATAAAATTTCCTCAAAGGATTGCTATTTAAAACCTGAATTTTCTTTGTGGAAGGCCAGTGCATTCTCATGATTTTAGAGCAAGTCTAACAAATCTAACCCTTTCTTGTTTTTACATGATTTGCAGAGCTGTGCAGAAATTGCACATCTGGCTTTTTGCCTGTGCACCTGATGTTATCTCAGGAGAAATTACATAAATTAAAGACAGACGTAGAAAGGGTCTTTTTGAATTCAAAAAAATAGAATATATATTCAAGATAACAAAATAACCTAGAAAATGTAAGCTATACTGGTGGTATTAAGCTAGAAAACTAACAAAATGATGACAATGTAAAATAAATGGTGTGAAGAGAACAACAAAAATAACATAAATTAGAATGAAAAAAATATATTTTGTGGGCCCGGGGGAATATTTAAATTATTTTCTTTCTTCCATTCCATTTTTGGGAGGTGGGACTTTGGTCATTAACATTCTCTCTCTCTCTCTCTATCTCTCTATGTCTCTTGCAAATAGTAAGAACTTGACTTGACAAATTCCCTGAATTTTTGCCTATTTGGAAAAGACTTAATTTCACCATCAATTGTGAAACTTAGTTTTGCAGGATACAAAATTCTAGGCTGGCAGTTGTTCTATTTATGAAGATTGACGATGGGGCCCCAATCCCTTCTGGCTTGTAAGGTTTCCACTGAGAAGTCTGCAGCTAGCCTGATGGATTTTCCTTTGTAGGTTGCTACTTTGGTCTTACTGCTTGCAGAATTTTCTCCTTCATTTTTACCTTGGCCAGGTTGATTACTATGTGTCTTAGAGATGTCCTATTTGCTGTGATTGTTCCCTGTGTTTAATGACCATCTTGTGTCGGTATGTCTGAATCTCTGGAGATACCAGAGAAGTTTTTCTCAATAATAGATTTTCCATGCTTTTAGCTCTTTCTTCTTTTCTCTCAGGGATACCTATAATTTGAATGTTGGTTCACTTCACATAGCCCCATATCTCTTTCTCTGTGATTGCTCAAACCTTTTATACCCTTCTCTGCCTCTTTAAATGACTGGATTATTTTGAAAGACTTGTCTTCAAGCTTGAGATTGTTTCTTCTTTTTGGTTTAGTCTGTTGTTGAAAGTTTCTGCTGTGTTTTAAAATTGCCTAAATGACTCATTTATTTAAGCTCTATTATATCCTTTTTTATGTTGTCTAGCTCTTTAGTGACTTTTTCATTGATTTCCTGAAATTTTCTTGGCTTCTTTTTGTTGGTTTTCAACTTTCTCTTCAATTCCATTCACCTCAGTTGACATCCATATTTTGAATTCCATTTCTGTTATTTCAACAATTTCCTTGTGCATGGCATCCACTTCTGTAGTTCCATTGACATCCCTTGGGGGTGTTGAGCTATTTTGTTTTTCTATGTTTCCAGGGTTCTTTTGCTGATTTCATCTCATTTAGCTCCTCTTCTCTTAGCTCTGGGTTAATAGGATTGCAGGGCACCCGTTCTCCTTTGCTGGTATCTCTCTTGTTTAGTTAGGGAAAGGGGAGGACCCTAGATGGAGCTTTTTTGTCCTATTCTAGAGTGTTGACCCATCAGAGGAGGGGGAGATACACTGAGAGCCTGTAGAACGGCTCTTCTGTTTTAACTCATTCCCCTGTGATTATCACAGTTCAAGCCAGTGCTGAAATGATCTTCATGTGGGGTGGAGGGACGTTCCCTAGCTGGTTATTGGAAGTTCAAGTTGGAAGCTGTCTGTTGTGGAGGATTGCTGTGGCCAGGGTCACACAGTGGAGGTGACAGGGCAGCTGGGTGAGTCAATTTAGGTAATGGTTGTGGGTGACTGGGCTATGGGCATTTGCACAATCTAGGTCCAGGAGCAATGTAATGGCTGCTTAGGACGGGGGGTGAGTCCCAAGTGGTAGACCTCTGGGAGGTTTCATCAGCCCAGCAGCAGTTTTGGAGACTCAGCAATGGGGTCTTGGGATATAGGAACAACTGTGGAATCTCAGGGGTGTTGTGGGAGGCCCTGCAGGGACCCTGGAGCTACATCATCAGAGGTTCGGGTTAGGGCACAGCAAGAGGTTCAGAGCTAGCTCTGGGGATACAGGAGCAGATCTACACATAAGGAGGAATATTCTGCTAGGGTTGAGACTGCTGTTACCTAGTTTCACAGGGAGGAGTTTGTCTCAGTGGCCCAGGGACCACATAGGCTGGGCAGAGCCGCTGGTGGTTGAAGGTTCTCCCCCTTCACCTAGGATCCACTGATGTGATCCCCCAGGGCTTCCCAGGTATTGCCTGTGGCATCTAGGGCTCCTTCTCAGATCCCATGTAGTAGGGGAAGAATTCTTGGCCCCCAGTCACAGGGCACAACACTGGACAACGACTGTTCCCTCCCCAGCCCAGCACGAATGATGTAAAGACTACTGCTGGAAGGCTGAGTCTCAAGTAGCCCCGACTCCATTCCCTATAGCGATCAAGATGGCATCAGTTACACAAACCTGGCATTGGCAACCACCAGATCTCTTCTACACCTGCTTTCCAGTGCAATGTCTCTGAACAGACTCTGAGCAGCTCCCTGATCAGCCCAGAGGTCTGCAGGGGAGGAGAGAGACCTCTACAGCTCAAGCTTCCTGCAACTTTTGTTCCGCTCCTAAAAAGTGTTGCCCCCCTTGGGCTGCTTCTATTCTGCTGTCTTCCTTTCTTCTCAGTATTGTGAATTATATTGGAGCCCCAGCTTAACCTCTGAAATGGTGGATGGTGATTGTGAGTGAGAATCGGCCATGCCCTGTTTGATTGAGTCAGTAGATGCTGTAAAGAGCTGTACAGTTGTTCTCCCTGTTAATGGTTGACGCTTGCAGGAAAGAGACAACTGCAGAGATGTTCTTTTGTGCCTATAATAGGCTCTAGCGCCTCAGCAGAGTCCTTTGAATTCCTAGGCAATGGGAGGGGCCCTGTAGCTCCCAGAGGATTGCTTGTTCTCCACCACAGCAGAGGTGGGTAGAGGAGCAAGGATGGATAGGATTAGGTCAAGCAAGCCCCAGTCTCTGCAGGGATCAAAGTTTATCTCCCAGACCACTGGAAAAAGCCTGTGGGAAGGGGGCTGAAGCAGCCTCACCAAAGTGGAAGATACTATCATGGGGAAGGTACCACCTGTAACTCACTGTCTAGCTAGCCGGAGAGGGCTCTACCCCTCTTGGTCTACCCCTTACCCAAAAGTCTCCCTCCAGTGTCTGGTGGCAAACAGTCTCTCAAAATGACCACTCTCAATAGTAATGGTGCCATAGGCTGGGAACTTTCCCGTTGGAGTACCCACTCCATTCTGAAGGTGCAGCATTCCTGTGCGGGGAATGGGCACTCCAACAGATTGCCAGGGCTGGTACCCACACTGTACTCTGCTGTCAGTTCTACCCATGTGGGCTCCCTTACCTCCTGAGTCCAGCTTTCCCACTTATGCCCCCTAATAACCTGCTTAAGTCCTCGTGGTACAGGATGCTGCCTGTGCCTGTGTGTCTGCATCATGAATATGGAAGTCTGATTATCTTACCATCTGCCCAGAGTTTTTCCCACTTCTCTGTGGCTCTCAGAACTGTCTCATACTCATATTTGAGTTACAGGGCATTGATGGTGATAAACCCAGAGCTGGATATTTGGTTTTGGTTTTCCATGGGGGTTGGGTAGTGAAGCCAGCTTGCCTCTAACCATCATTTTGGAACTGGAAGTCTTCTGTTTGTTTTCTTGATTCTCATTTTTTTTTTCTTTTCTCTTTCCTTGCTTTCCCATTGGATTCTATCTTGCTTTATTTATACTGTTTTAAACTATCTTATTTTATAGTTTTCTTAGCGGTTGCTCTAGATCTTATACTACACATGTATAATGTATTATAACCTACTAATATTGATGCATTACTACTTTAAGTGAAGTATTGAAATTTTACTTCCATTTAGATTTCCTTTTCTTCTCACTTTTAAAATGTAATTGTCTGAAGTATTTCATATATTAAGCACCACACAAGATGATGTTATATTTTTCACTTGAATCATAAAACATAACTTAAGAAGTTTATGAGAAACAAAATAGTCTAGTATACGTACCCCTACTTTTACCTATTCTGTTGTTCTTTACTTTTGAAGTTCCAAGATTTTTCTTTTATCACTTTCTATTTTGAGAGCTGTCTTTAGCCATTTTTTAAGAGTAGGACTTATTTCTTACTTGTCTGAGAATGACTGTATTCCTCTTTCATTCCCTGATAGTTTTGTTAGCTATCAATTCATGAATGACAGATCTTTTCCTTCAACACTTAAAAAATATTACGCCAGTTTCTTCTGGCCTCATAGTTTCAGATAAGAAATTCATTGTCATGCAAACCAGTGTTCCCCAATAGGTTATGTGCTCTGTGTTTACTTAGTAAATTTTTTTCTTTGTCTTTGGTTTGTAGAAGTTTAATTAGGATGCGTTGACTTGGATTTCTTTATGTGTACCATATTTGGAATTTGCTCAGCTTCTTGAATCTGTAGGTACCTGTCTTTTGCCAAATATAGGAAATTTTCAGCTATTATTTGTTTTAATACTTTTTCAGCCATACATTCTTGCTCTTTTGGGGGTACTTTGAGGATATGAATGTTAGATCTTTTATTATTATTCCAGAAATCCCTAAGATTTTGTTCGTTTTTTCTTTAAAGTCTATTTTCTCTCTGTTGTTTGAATTGAGTGGATTCTATTGATCTGTTCTCAAGTTCAGTGATTCTGTATTCTGTAATCTCCACTCTATTACAGAGCTTATCCAGGAAGTGTTCCCCCCCTTCCTTTCTGCTATTGAATTTTTCGGTTCTATAATTTGTATTTGGTTCTTTTCTTACACATTTTATTTCCTTTTGAGATTTTCTACTTTTTCATTTGTTTCAAGGGATTTCAGAATTGTTGTTGAAGCAATATGATGGTGGTTGTTTTAAAATCTTTGTCATATATGCTGTAATATTTATGGATTAAATAATATTATATAAAGGATTCACTCCAAAATAATTTGAGGGAGTAGCAGGAAGAGGTATAAATAAAAGAAAATTAGCTTTAAGTAGACAATTGTTAAAGCTTGGTTATAGGTACATGGCAGTGTTTTACCACATTGTTCTTTCCACTTTTGGACACATGTTAAATTTTTCATAATAAAAAATGATGAGGAAGCTTCTGAAATGCACATTGTCCTAATATAAAATACTAATTTTTATTGTTCAATTATTATATATACATTCATTATTGTAAAGATTTATGGATACCACAAAATACGTTGATCTTACTTGTATAAATTTCCCCTTTTTAATAGAGATAGAAAGAGAATGCAAATAAACAAGGAATTCAACAAGCAAAAATATAGTTTTTGACCTAGAGCTAATTAGAAGGAGAGTTCATCTGTTCCTAAAAAGTAATTTTTATAATAAATGTCTCCTGTGTTTTCCTCATCTAGGACTAAATGTCTATGGGGAATCAATATCTAAAGTTCAAAACATGAGCTTTTCTTATGAAGAAAATTTCATATTTATACATTATAAATGTAAATCTATATTTATATAAATATATATGTCATGTATATACTTTAAATAAAAATGTATTTTTATAACCCAGCACTACATTTTACATGGAAAATTTGTAAATTTTCCATGGAAAATTTTGTTCCCAGCTGCATCTTTTTCTCTTATTCTTTTATTAGTTGGTACTTTCAATGTTATTTTGATCCATGTAGACAGCTGGCATACAGGAACCATCATTTTTACTCCAAGCTAGGGATAGTTTGTCTTTGCAGCCTAAGTATAATCTGTCAACTTCTATATATCTCTTTTGTGTTTGTGACAAGGCATCAGAAATAAGAAAAATCATGATTACAGTACTTTCTCCAATAAAAGATGTTTTTACTGTTTTATATATTTATATGCATTTTAATCTTCATCTTACACACTACTTATAAATATTTAATTGTTGTACATAGAACATTACTTTCAAACATTAGTATAAATGGGAGAGAAAGAAATCTTTCCCCATTGCTATTTTATTTGGATTTTGCCAGTAAGCGATGAAGCAACTGTTAAGACTCTAGGCTTTAGTTATTCTACCACATGTACAATGCTTAGGTAAAGTATTATATCATCACCCCCAAGGAATAGGCATCTCTGCAGAAAGTTAGATCTTCAGGGAAAGGCTTTGGGGAATGTATACTCTTCTTCCTTGTTGTTTACCATCCCAACTCCAGGCACAGAAAGATATTGTACATAAGCTGAACAGAGGTCAGACAGAGGTGAGTAAAGTTCATGCAAAGGTCAATAGAGAGAACTTGTTCTGGGACAGATAAATTAAAGGATCTTCATGGAAGGTCATATTGGACACAACCTGACTACCTACATCCTAGCACTATAAGCAGCTAGTGGTTTCTCACCTAAAACATGGAGTGCTTGTATTTATACATGTACAAAAAAACTTCAACATAGTGAAGTATTCTTGAAAATAAATTTAAACTTTCTCATTAAAATACTAAATTTGCACATCTGTCTTACTCAAGAGGAAATTTTAGCTGCCTTATGGTAGAAATTATAGATGAGAGATCATTTTCAGTGAACACATTTCTAAAAATACCTTTTGAGCATAAATATAGTTCATTAATAAGTGAATGGAATGAAATTGAGTACCATGCTGCAGCTGTTATATTCATAAAGTATGAGTGAAAAAACAAACTATAGGAAATATATATTTAAACCTCCAAGATAATGAGATATGAAATAATAGCTTACCCTTATAGAGATCTCTAAAAGTAATCATTATCCAGAATTCTTAAAATTAGTGCACAAAATCTTATTAGAATCAGTAAGACATAGTGCCAAGTGATAGTGACTTAGTACCATTTCTGACATGATAATTTTACAAAAATCTTATAACATGTATAGCTTTCAAAATATTTTATATATCAAGGAATTAACAAAACTCCTTGAATAATAATTATAATATTAGTATACTTGATATGGATTACATTAGCAACAATAAATCAACAATGATCCAATTTCTACCTTAAGACATTGATTATCTATGGATTAATTAAGCTGTATTCAGTTTAAGATGAATGCTTTCAATTTTCCAAGCAATCATTTCATTCATCATTACTTAATTTTGTGCTCACTAAAAGAACTGAAAAGGCTGTTCCTTGTTCAGTTTCTTCTTGGTGATTATTGACAGGGGGGATAGAAAGAGTTTCAGAAGTCTGAAAGATATCCTTGACTTGCAGCACCATTTTTGCTCACAAAACACACTGCCATACCCTAATTCATAGGTCTTGTTAATAACCTTTAAAAGGAAAAAATAACTTTTCTTTGAACAACAACAAACAAAACATCTAGGCATGGAGTACAAGTTTTTGTATGGCAAAGAGAATCAGACATCACTATGATAACACAAACATTCATTTTCATTTCCTACAATGCTTCACTTTTTGCATCTGTTTTGATCAAACAAATAAAAACAATAATAAAAACTTATACATACAGTCATTTACACAGCTAGATTTGTTTTCAGGTGTTTTACTCCTAGCTTGTTATCCCTGTCTGCTGACAGTATGGCAAGCGACAAAGCGAGGATGGCAAGAGGAATTCAAATACACTGTGTTCCTTCCTGGAGATCTTTGTAAACAAAGTCAATATCTGTAGAAAAATATTGAATTCTTGTGTACTTAAACAAGAATGCTCCATAAGATATTCTGAACTCAGTAAGAAGAAATTGCTAA
The DNA here is from genome assembly GCA_963574885.1 of Lepilemur ruficaudatus. NCBI lineage: Eukaryota > Metazoa > Chordata > Mammalia > Primates > Lepilemuridae > Lepilemur > Lepilemur ruficaudatus. Next base: position 83,882 of record CAUYRT010023278.1, read on the forward strand.
TGCCATTAGAATAAATAAAATTTACATTTCCTCCGAAAATATCCTTAAGCTTTCTGTGAAAGGTGGAAAAGACAAACATTTATTTTCAACATATCTGACTTGGTGACTCTGTAAAGTATATATCCATTTGGAAAAATGGAATAGTAGTTTAAATGCATATGAATATTTGATTATACCCTCTGCCTTGTGTATGCCAGTTTGTTTCTGTATTCAAGGTATTATTTTATGAAATAAGAATAATGGTTGTTCTATCAGGACATGTTCTCATGACACATTATTAATTAATGAGTATTGGAAAGACACGTGTTTAGTTGCCAGTCCTTAAACAGAACATTTATTAGAGATAGATGATAGACAAACAGATAGGTATATATAGAGATATACAGTTATTGTAATATCTATTACACATTGTAATACTTGTGTGTGTATGTGTCTGCTATGAAGCATGTAACTTCTTTTCTTTCACACAGACTTCATTTTATTTGAAAATGGCTATAGTACATGACAACAAGATCCAATCGCACCTAGTTTTTGTTTGTTTCTTTACTATCTGGGAAAAGTAGATTACTAAGAATCACTGGAGGGAGAAGAGTTTTATCAAGCAAAAGGTAAATATTTCACTGGTCACCTTTTTGTACAGCTTGCACATATATAGGTATTCTGTTCTTTCTTCTTTAAAATTTATTTTTAAATTTCAGAATATTATGGGGATACAAACAATTTGGTTACATATATTGCCTTTGCATCACCCAAGTCAGAGCTACAAGTGTGCCCATCCCCCAGACAGTGGGCTCCACAACCATTAGGGGTGAATTTACCCATACCCTTCACCCCTTTCCCATCTGCCTGACTCCCAGTGAATGTTACTTCCACGTGTGCACATAAGTGCTGATCAGTTAATACCAATTTGATGGAAAGTACACGCGGTGCTTTTTTTACCATTCTTGTGATATTTCACTTAGAAAAATGGTCTCCATTTCCATCCAGGTTAATACAAGAGGTATTGGTTCACCATTTTTTTATGGCTGAGTGGTACTCCATGGTATACATATACCACATTTTATTAGTCCACTCATGTACTGATGAGCACTTGGGTTGTTTCCACATCTTTGCAAATGTGAATTGTGCTGCTATAAACATTCTAGTGCAGATGCATTTTTTATAGACTGTCTTTTTTTTCCCCCCTTTGGCTAAATACCCAGTAGTGGGATTGCTGGATCAAATGGTAGTTCTACTTTTAGTTCTTTAAGGTATCTCCATATTACTTTCCACAGAGGTTGTACTAGTGTGCAGTCCTACCAGCAGTGTGTGAGTGTTCCTATCTCTCTGCATCCATGCCAACATTTGTAGTTTGGGTCTTTTTGACAAAAGCCAATCTCACCAGAGTTAAGTGATCTCTCATTGTTGTTTTCATTTGCATTTCCCTGATAATTTGAGATGTTGAGCAATTTCTTTTTATGGTTGTTGGCCATTACTATGTCTTCTTTTGAAAAATTTCTGTTCATGTCTTTTGCTCACTTTTTAATGGAGTTGTTTGATTTTTTTTCTTGTTGATTTTCCTGAGTTCTATAGAATTTAGCAACTGACCTGGATGAAATGTCTAGAATTTCTAGGAAATTTGAAATTCTGCAATTTGCTTCTTTTGGATTTTTATGGTTGATAGGTTTCTTATTGAGCTACATCAATTAATTCTGAATTAATTATTAATTATTTTAACTCTATAACATTTCCAAGTAGTAAAGGGGAACTACTATTTCGTTTGCCTTTTTCTTATGAATTTATTCGTTAGTGTCTCAGATGTCACATATTTTTGCAATTAGTAAAAATAAAGCTGTTCTGATTAGAGGGCTTCTGCTATCTAGTTTTCTTGGGTTCTAACTTGTTTTTAAATTACCAATCTCTTGCTTTTGTGTTTTCAGAACATTCAGAACATTATACCTAATAAATTTACATGAGGATTATCACATATGATAAAATATATGTTATATATTAATACAGAAGCATATAAATAATTATTGCCTAATTTTTAAATCTGGAGATATAGATATATTTCAGAATATATCTTATCTAAGAAACTGAAAAGTTAATTATTCTATAAAATTGAATCATATTTCTTAATCAATCCATATTATAGTTAGTCCTTAAATATTTCCTCAAATTCATGAAGAGAGAAGGTCAAATGAATCATAACATAGTTTTTAAAACATGCTTAAAAAATAAAGCAGCACAACAATGTGATGTGTTATAAATTAGAATAGTAATTATGCAATATCATTTTAGTCTCACAAACACACACCAGAGACACATTCCTGTTTCCTCTATATTGGATGAGGAATGCCACATGGGATGTTTGTGTATTTTTTGTGATATAAATTACAACTGTATCTTCAAGGTGGATGGATTATCATATAAATTATAATTGTATACACACCCAAAGATTGGAATGCTTGCATCTTTTGGACCCCTTACTTAATTTAGGTAGAGCTTAATTTTCTTATCACTAAAATTTGAAATATATCTACATCATAAAATAATTGACAACTGATATAAATCATACAAAGTGCTTCGAGTAGTGTATATCAATACACATTAATTAGAATAATTAATGTAAATCATAATACCACTAATAATTATCATAAATTATTTTGTGTCATTGTATAGACCTCATATTTTCAAAAGCCCTTCTGCTTCCTTAGTATTAAAAAAGGTAGTCTAAAATTTTTTTTCCTAAAAGTCTTCTTTAAGCCAATCTCAAAGATTTCAAAAATAATTGGAATGCCGTTGTATTCAATTGTTGTAAAATGAATCACACTCACAGATGTGGTAGGAGTCAAAAATCAACTATATTGACAAAAGTCATTAACACTAATTTGTTTTCTGCCACTGATTTCCTTGCGGCCTCTTGCCTAGCACTTTCTGAAGGCCAATTAATTCTGTGCATCATCTACGATGCTCTTCTGTGTGTTATTTTCCACTTTATCTCCCCAGCCTATAACTGTGCATCTCAAAAATAACAAATACTATTTTTTAGTAGCAATTAACATGATAAAAACAGTTGAGCCTAAAATCCACACAACGATATAGATATTTTATTATTTGTGTTTAAATAAATTTTCCCTGGTTTGTTAGGTCTTAGAAAAAAAAATTGACATTTTAAAACTTTTAAGTTTAACTTCCATGAAAACAAATCCAATGACTCATTTCTTAAAACCAGTGGAGCACAAGACTTAAAAGAGAAATAATGTAGCTTCCATTCTTCTAATTTACTGCATAAGATATTAAATACAACACATTCTCTAACCTCAAATTTTGGCATTTTATTAGCTTTTTTCCAATTAAATTTTGTTCACAAGGAAATAATATATTTTCTTTTACTCTCTTCAAATAAATAAAACTCACCAACAAACAAATCAAATAAGAAGACAATGAACACTTTAAATATCTTAAATGAGCCACTTAATTATTCAAACTTAATTATTTGATTTACCAGTTAAATTATATTACATTTTGGAAATGGGAAGCCAGAAGATCAATCGTAGAGCTTTGACTCTGTAGGCATAGGCTATTGTAAATTAAGAAATCCTGGGTTTACCTTAAAAGAAAATCTTAGAGGAATAAGTCACAGAATAGTTGCCATACGTTAATGCTATATTTTCTTCCCAGGGTAACATCTTCCTTGAGTACTGTTGACTGTAAATTTTGGGAAGGTGAAGGACAATCTCCTAGTGTCTCATAGAAATCTCTAGTATTAGTTTTTTTCCACATTCAGACCTGATATTAAAAGGAATTTACAGCATGACAGAATAAGGAGCTCCATAAACCCATCCTTCAGCAAAACATGTTGAAAATTATTTTAAAACAACCATGTAAAGTCTCAGGAAATTGTGTTGGGGGAATATAGATAATAATAACATTTATTCAAAAAAAATACTACAATTTTCTAAAAACAATGAAAATGTGAGGTATTTGGACTAAGACTTGCTTCCTACTCATCCCTCCATATTTGGCAAAATAGAAACTTCACTCCAAGCGAGGGCAACAAAGAATACAGAGCGACCTCTTCCTCCAGCTCTCAGTCAGAAAGTTATTCTTCTAGGAGAAAGAGTATATGAATATTTTTCATCCTGAACCCAGCTGCATGTTGCTGAGATTAAGTTACAAATGAGTTTGCCAAGTGATGGGGGATTCCTTTTTCCATTTATCCCAAATCATGAGATGGGACCTCTACCGTGGGCATGGTACCACTGAGAATACTGGAGTTCTGAACATAATTGCTCTAGTTCCTAAGGTAGTGTTTCCATATCAGAAGAATCAGGCAAGAAGAACTAAGTCTACTTCCCCCCAGCCATGGGGCACTCAGTTGCTAAGGCAAGCGTGTCACTCAGAGAAGAACATCATTGTCTCCATTCCCAGATCAAGAGATGTGGCTTTGAGATTTTGCTTGAAAGTTGGGGAGAAGCAAGTCATAAAACAGATAGCTCTTAATCTTATCCCAAAGAAATTATTTTCACTTGCAATAGTGTGTGGAGAAGTTCAAGTGTAAGACTGTCTAAATAGTAGAGGTTATAATAAAATGGAATTGGGAGATTAGTAGAGTCATTGGGCATATATACTAAATATGCCAGGTTCTTTGAGACAACAAGAGAAAGAGATAGCTGGGAGAAGCCAACTTTGGGTCAGAAAAAGTCTCAAACACTAATTGTAGGAATCATCCCATCCAAGGAGCCTGAATTGGTTTGATTTTCTCTATAGACAAAATATGTTATACTCCAGCACATTGTTGAAAACTATAGAACAATCATCTGGAAATTACTGGAACATAAAAGATGGATGAGGCCAAGGAAAGAGCCAAAGAGAGCCCTGTCAAAACCACTGTCATGCTAGAGTGACTGTATTAAAACCCAAGGCTATGACCTATATTAGTTTGCTAGAGTGCCATAACAAAGTAGCATACATCAGGTTGCTGAAACAACAGAAATTTACTGCCTTATAGTTCTCTATGATGGAAGTTCAAGATCAAGGTGTTAGCAGTGTTGTTTCCTTTGAAGGCTCTTAAGAGAGAGATACTGCCTCACATTTCTCACCTAGTTTCTGATGGCTTACTGGCCATCTCTTACCTTTCTTGTCTTGTAGAAGCATCATTCCAATCACTGTCTTCATCTTCACATTGTACTTCCCTGTGTGTAGGGGGGTCTCCAAATTTCCTATTTTTATGAGGACACCACTCACGTTGGATTAGAGGCCCATCCTACTCTAGTATTACCTCACCCTAATTTAACTAATCACATCTGCAATGACTCTATTTCTAAATTAAGTCACACTCTGAGGAACTGGAGATTAGCACATCAACATATGAATTTGAGGGGGATGGAATTAAATCCATAACAACCCCCACAAGGCATAACATCAGAGGTTTAACAACGTGTGGGGGAAGGAATAGGCTCCACCATAATAACTCAGCCAATCACTAAATAATAAGAAACATGCAAATACAAATAAGTTCCAGGGAAGGTTACCCAGAGTTGCTATAACATATTGTGTAAAATTTCCACTTTACATCAACAAAAAAACATATATAAGACATGCAAAAAACAGTAGGCCTGTGAGAGTGAACAGATGTCAGATTTAACAGTAAAAGACTTCAAAGCACCATTATAAATATATTCAAAGAAAGAAAGAAAGCCACAATTAAAGTCAAGGAAGCTGACAATGTTTAACCAAATAGCAATTATCAATAGAGAGATGAAAATTATTTAAAAAAAAGAAATAAGTGAAAATTTTGAAGTAGAAAAGTATAATAATTAAAACCAAAAATGTGCTAGAAGGACTCAACAGTAGATTTTAGCTGGCAGAAGAAATAATTAGCAAATTTGAAGATGGATTGATAGACATTATACAATCTGAAGAACAGAAGGAAAATAAATTTATAAAAACTTCAAAGATTCAATGACTAAAAACCTTCCAAATATATTGAAAAGCAATAATATATACACATTCTTGAAGCTCAATGAATTTTAAGTGGGATAAATACAGATATACACTAACATTTTACAGTAAAAATGCTGAAAGACAAAGACCAGAAGAAAAGTCTTGAAAGTAGCAAGAGAAAAAACATTCATCACTTACAAAGGCGCTCCAGTAAGATTATCAACTGACTTATCATGAGAAGCAATGGAAGCCTGAGGCAGTACATTAACATATAGTATTCAAAGTTCTCATAGAAACTGTCAATCAAAAATCCCATATACATAAAAACTACCTTTCAAAAATGAAGATGAAATAAAAATACTATTATAATCATAATCTGAGAAAATGTGTGTCTAGAGAAATGCCTCACAAGAAACACTAAAAGAAGTACTTCAGGCTGAAAGCAAGTTAGGACAGACAGTAATTTATACACACACACACACTCACACACACACACTCACACACACACACACAAAGAAAACAAAGAACAACAGTAAAGACATATGTCTTACAAAAGACATTATGAATGCATTATTTCATCTCCTGTCTTTGCTAAATTGGCTTAAAAATGAATTGTATAAAACTATATTTATTCAAGAACAAATAGACAATCTGAATTAATCTATATTAAATGAAAGCATTTAATTAATAATCAAACCACTGTCCACAAAGAAAGCTCAGACCCAGTTGGCTACACTGCCAAATTCTACCAAACATTTAAAAGAGAATTAATACCAAATCATCACACACTCTTCTAAAAAGTAGAAGCAGAAGGAACACTTCCCAACTCATTCTATGAGTCCAGTATTATATTGATACCAAAATCAGACAAAGACACTAGAATAAAATAAAGTCACAGCTTCATTTTTAAATCGAGTTTTTTTCCTATGGAGAAACGTGAGTTCCTTATATATTTTGGATATTAATCCCTTGTAAGATATATGTTTGCAAGTATTTTCTCCAATTCTGGGAGAAATTAAAAGATTGTCTTTCAATTTTGTTGACTGTTTTCTTTGTTCTACAGAAGCTTTATAGATTGATGTAGTCCTATGTTTTTTGTTTATTTTTGCTTTTATTGCCTGTGCTTTTGCTGTCATAAACAAAAAGTCATTGCCAAGACCTATATCAAGGAAATTTTTTCCCTTTGTTTTCTTTCAGAAGTTTTATGGCTTCAGATCTTACATTTAGTCTTTGTATAAAAAGTGTAAGACAAGTGTCCAGTTGCATTCTTTTGCATGTGGATATCCAGTTTTTCCAACACTATTTATTGAAGAGAACTTCCTTTTCCCATTGTATATTCTTGGTGCACTTATCAAAGATTAGTTGACAATATATGCTCTCTATTTTGGGGGGGGCTTTTTTTATGGGATCTGTATTTTGTTTCATTGCTCTATATGTTTGTTTTTATGCTGGTGTCATACTGTTTTGATAGCTATAATTTTATAAAAGAGTTTGACATCAGAAATTGTGATGCCTCAGATTTGTTTTCTTTCTCCCAGAATAGACATTTTCTGAAATGGCCAAAAGGTATATTCAAAGGTGCTCTGCATCATTAGTCATCAGAAAAGTACAAATCAAAATCATAATGTGATATCACCTCATTCAGGTTAGGATGACTACTATCAAAAACACAAGAGATGACAAGTGTCTGCAAACATGTGGAGAAGAGGGAATACTTGAACACTGTTGGTGATAAGGTAAATTTGTACAGGTATTATTGAAAACAATATGAAAATTCCTTCAAAAGTTAAAAATAGAACTACCATATAATACATCACTCTCACTTTTAGGTATATATTCAAAGGACATGAAAACAATATCGCAAAGACATACCTCCATGCATTATTCACAATAGCCCAGATATGAAAACAACATAAATATTCATTGGGGGTAAACAAAATGTATGATAATATATATACACACATATATACGAATTATATGGTTGTATACACAATGGAATATTATTCAGCCATAAAATAAAAGGAAATTCTGCTGTTTTAACATGGATGAACCTAGAGGACATTAGACTAAGGGAAATAACCCAAACACAGAAAGACAAATGCTGTATGATCTCACTTATATGTGAAATCTAAAAAAACTCAAACTCATAGAAGTAGAGTGTAGAACACTAGTTGCCAGTAACTCAGGAATGAGGGAAATGGGAAGATGTTGATCAAATCATACAAACTTTCAGTTATGAGATGAATAAGTTCTAGGGTTCCAATGTATAGGATAGGTGGTAATGGATGTGCTAATTAATTTGATTGTGATAATCATTATGCAATGTGTACATATATAAAATTAAATCATTACGTTGCATATCTTGAATATATAATCTTTATGTATTAAGTATATATTTCAAAAATCTACTGACCAATATCTCTTATCTCTTAAAAATATGGACAAGCAAATACTAAACATAATACTAAGAAGCTGAATCAAGCAACATATATAAAAAAGAATTATGTTCTGTGAGCAAGTTAGATTTATGTCAGCAATGCAAAGTTGTTTTAACATCAAACATCAAATAATGTAATATATAATCTCAATCAAATTTTTAAAAAGGTAATAAGATTACCCAATAGACATAAAAAAAAGAGTTGACCAAATTTAACACGCTTTCCTGGTAAAAATACTGAACAAATTAGGAACCAAAGGGGACTTCCTCAACTAGATAAAGAGTATCTATGAAAAATCTGTGGGTCACAATATACTTAATGGTGAAAGACTAGATGGTTTTCTCCTAATATCAAAAAAGATACAGGATGTCTGCTGTGACCACTTCTATTTAACTTTGTATTAGAGATTCTATCCAGGGGAATTAAGCAAGAAAAAATAAATAAATAAAAAGCATTCAGATTGGTGTAAAACCATTTCTACTTACAGATGACATGATCTTTTATATAAACAATCTTAAAAAGTTCATCAAGAAACTATTAGAACTAATAGAAGCATTCAGCGAGATTCCAAGACAAAAGATCAACACACAAAATTCAATTGTATTTCTATACACTTGCAATGAACAGTCCAAAAAAGGAAACTTAAAAATGCATTCATAATAGCATTAAAATGACTGAAATATTTAGGAATAAATTTAACAAAAGAACTGCAAACAGATACTCTGAAAATTATAAAACATCATTCAAAAAATTAAAGAAAATCAAAATAAATGGGAAAACATTCAATGTTCCTGGATCAGGAAACTTAATTTTTTGTTAAGATGGCAATAGTCCCCAACTTGATTTGCATATTTAACCCAATCTCTATCAGAATCCCTACTATTTTTTTGTCAAAATTGACAAACTACTCCAAAAATGTATATGAAATTGCAAGGGACCCAAATAATCAAATAATAATAATACTTTTTAAAATAACACAATTGGATAATTCACACTTCTTGATTTCAAACTTACTACATAACAACAGTAATCTAGACAGTGTGGTAATGTCATGAGGATAGACATGCAGGTTATATAGACACATAAATCAAAGGAATAGAATTGAGAGTCTAGAAGTAAACCCATATTCCTATGGTCAACTGATTTCATAAAAGAGTGCTAAGACCACTCAATGGAGAAATGTTTTCTTAGTACTACTTGTCAAGTTCTTAGTCTCACTTGTCTTATAACAAGTGGGACTAAGAAAACTGGATAGCCATATGCAAAATAATAAAATTAAATCCTTACCTTCTACCATATACAAAAATTAGCTGAAAATGTATATATGACCTGAACATAAGAGCTAAAACAATAAAACTCTTAGAAGGAAACAGAGAAAAAATCTTCATGACCTCAGATTAGGAATGAATTCTTAGAAATGAAGCAAAAGTCTGAGCAACCAATGAAAAAAAAAATAGATAAATTAGACTTCATCAAAATTTTTTTTAGAAAACCTTGTATTTCAAAAGACATTATCCAGAAAGGGGAAGACAAGACACACACTGGGAAAAAATATTTCATATCATATATATGATAAGGGAGTTTTATCTATAATATATTAAAAACTCTTATAACAATAATATAAAGTCAAATAATTCAATGAAAAATGGGAAGGATCAGAATAGATATTTCCCCAGGGAATATATACAAAAGGCCAATAAGAACTTGAAAGCATCTAAATATCATTAGTCATTAGGGAAATGCATTTCCCACCCACTGGGATGGTATATACAAAGAAGTGAAAACATGTCCACATAAAAACTTGTACTTATATGTTTATAGCAGGATTATTCATAAAAGCCAAAAGATGGAAACACCTAAACATCTATCGATTAATTAATGGATATACAAAATGTGATATAGCCATACAATAATGGAATAACACTATAACACTATATATATATATATATATATATAACACTATAACATGGATGAACCTTAGTGAAAGGTTCATTATTATACCAAGTGAAAGAAACCAGTCACAAAATAATACATATTATATGGTTCCATTTATGTGAAATTTCCAGAGTAGGCAAATTTTTTAAAACTTTACTATTATTGTGTCATAGATATTTTTCTTTTTTATTTCAGAATATTATTGGGGTACAAATGTTTTGGTTACATGGATTGCTTTTGTATTGCTTGAGTCAAAGTTATAAGGGTGTCCATCACCCATAGAATGTACATTGTACCCATTAGGTATGATTTCACCCATCCCCTTCTCCCCCTCCCCAACCTGCTTGATTTCCATTGAGTTTTACCTTTATTTGTGTACATGAGTGCTGATCGGTTAGTTTCAATTTAATAGTGAGTACATGTGGTGTTTGTGTTTCCATTTTCGTGATACTTCACTTAGGAGAATGGTCTCCAATTCCATCCAGATTGTTGAAAAGTGTATTAATTCATTTTTTTTGTGGCTGAGTAGTACTCAATGGTATACATATACCACATTTTATTAATCTACTCATGAATTGATGGGCACTTGGGTTGATTCCACATCTCTGTGACTGTGAATTGTGCTGCAGTATGCATTCTAGGGCAAGTGTCTTTTTGATAAAATGACATTTTTCCTTTGAGTAAATACCCAGCAGTGGGATTGCTGGATCAAACGGTAGGTCTACTGTTAGTTCTTTGAGGAAATCCATACTATTATCCATAGAGGTTGTACTAGTTTGCAGTCCCACCAGCAGTGTATATGTCCTTCTTTCTCTCTGCATCCCTACTAGCTTCTAATGTTTGGGGACTTTTTGATAAAAGCCATTCTCACTGGGATTAGGTGATACCTCAGTTTGTAGAGACAGAATGCAAATTAGTGTTTGCTTAGGTTTGGGGGATTAGAGCAATGCTAAGTAAAAAGTGTGGGGTTTCCTTTTGAGGGGATGAAAGTATTCAATAACTGTTATGATAGTTGCACATATCTGTGAAATACTAAAAAAAGCATTGAATTGTACACATTAAATGGATGAATTGAATGGCATGCAAATAACATCTCAATGTAACCATATGTAAAAAGAACTTAAAAAATCAACTTTTTGATAGATTTTAGTTCTATAACCATAATTACACATATTCATCTGCATTGTATCTTTAATGTTTTCTTAAAACAGAAACCACGTTTATTTCTTCCACTCTGTCAAACACAAACTCTGCATAAACTGCTTCTTCCACAAATACACGGCACTAATATTACAGTGTATTTGTTAGGAAGGTAGTTAGGATAAAGGGCTTACATCTTTTAATACCCCACAGAGTAATAGCAACTTGGGTTCTTTGCTATTTACCATTTGTTAACTTTGGAATGTCATTTATCCTCTCTAAGACTCAACTACATATCTGTAAAATTAATACCAAATATGCATCTTCTGCATTGTTTTATTTGTTAAGGAATGAGACACTGTATGTTTAAGGCTTCACCTCAGGCCTGGTGCATAATAGACATTAACTGTCCACCCACATTATCCTTTAAATGTTGAAGATGTTGTAGCCATCCTTATGCAGAGATCTGATTGGATAGACAGAGATCCATGGAAGAGGTGATTCTGTGTTTAATAACCTCTTATAACCTCTTTTTTTCTAGTATAAATAGAAGATGACCTTTTCTTCTTTTAATTCTTTGTTGATCATCCACAGGGTGCTATAATTCAATTAACTATGTATTACAACAGAAACTTATTTTTATAAAATTAGAATAAATAATTTCGTTTAATTCTAGCTTTTTACTCTTAATCTGTTGTTACTATGAAAGTCAAAAGAATTAGTCATGAAATTTAGCTATTTTGAATAGCAAACTGAGTGACTGAGTACAGTTGAAGATAAAAAAAATAAAAATTTAAGATTAAATGATCGTTTTTTCTAATCATATACAACTCACCTAAAGCTTAAACACCATTTTAGAGTGTTAGATATTTGCCTCTGTTGTTATGAGAAAAATTTTTCCTTAGCCTTTTAAGATACTGGATAATGATACTCAAATGTATTTTCTCTTTTGTAAAATAAGTGTGTGTGTATTTATCCCTGAGAGCAATGCATTTTGTAAAGTCTCCGTAATGTATAGGCATTGATTGAGCATCAACCCAGTCTGAATTAGAAGGAGAAAACATCAATTATTTCTAAGCCTAGTTGGATCTGCTGTAATGAATCAACATAGATTTGGAGTACTTAAAAATGAGTATATTATATTTTCCAGGTTAACTATGTTTTTGACCTTGTAGCTTGATACTGATTGGCTTAGTAAGCTTTATTCTTGTTAGACCATAGGAAAAAGAACATCATTCCAGCGGATGCTGATTCGCCACAGTCAAACATATTCTATATTGTTCACCTTTATTTGTCTAGCACTGGATTGGGATTCCTTTAGTTTCAAATGTGAACACATGCCCCCCGATAAACTGTTTCAACACAATAGGGGGGCAATTGTGTTTTATTATATCCTTCTTTGACTTCTTGCCTCAGTTGTCTCTCTTCCTCTCAATAAATGTTAGTTGATGCTAATTCCAACCATTAAAGCCCTCTCAAATGGCAACATTCTTTACCCTGTAATATTAATGGGGCACATCAGAACTATGACACATAACGCAGACTTTTTATTTCAGCAATTTTCTATCCTATTTATTTTAACTGGCACCCCTAGAGTTACAGTGCTTTATTGGCTTAGTTTAAATGTGCTATTGTTACTTATGGGTTAAGCAGGTAGGCTGATTGCATTAATAAAAATTGATAAGTAGGCAGGTTATCCTTCCTAATTTATTTCCATGGCAACAGACAAGCAACCATGCCTCGTTTCTCAGGAGCAGAATGCTAATAATCAAATGTGCCTTACCCAGATGAATTTATAACACAGTTTACTAATATAAATGTCTCACATTGTGTATATTACTGAGGAAAAATACACATTAATTCTGCATCTAAGTTACATGATGGATATGCTCAGGAGAATGAAAAAATGAGAACACTCCCCTGAAACATCAAAATTGTTCATTAAAGTAATGTATTTTAAATAGTGTGTACAGTGAACAATTTAATTCTCTGACATTCATATTGTTTATTTCGGGAGGTGCTTTTATTACAGAAAAAATGTAGTAATGCATAGTTATTTTGATGTCTCAGAAAATAATGGATCCTGCACAAGAGTTCAATTAAGCAATAATCCCTGGGAAAATGGTCATTACTAGCAGTTAATGATTGGTTTGTTAGTTAATGGCCCAAGGCAAAGCTGAGGGCGGTTAAGATTCTAACAAACGAGTTGTGAATTGTAGCAATGGCTTGTGAATTGTAGCAATGAGGGATTTTTAAAGGATTTTTACCCTGGTTATAAACCACCTTTAATGGTTTATGATAGCAATAATGTGCTTTTTAAGACTGATTATAACATAGGACAGTCTCTGAAACAACTGATATTTCTAGTGAACTGACAATTGATTTTCTACTGATATTTCCCGATACTATAAATTTGTAGGTATGATTTTTTTTTTTAGAATATAGGCACTTATTTTATGCCCATATATCATTCATTTGTTCAAAATGGATGCAATGCTAAACCAAGCTACAACTAGCATTCTCCTTTACTGGTTTTCTAGGTTAAAAATATTGTGTGATATCTATTAGTAATAATTGTATATTTTCTTTGGGTTTCTTGGCTGGCAAATGTTGACCTATGGTATTAGTTTAAATTTATCTTGAAATGAGACCACTCACAGAGTTTTTACTTGAAGGTTTCTGAGATTACAGAATGGGCTCTTGAATTCCCCACACCCCCACAGCTCCCAAAGGAGGAAAATGCCAGTTGGTCCCCTGGCCTGCCACCATGTGCTCATGTGTTCATGAGTAATTTAACAGAATAAATTGCTATATGCAGAATTTTTTTTTTTTGACCTAACATCAGGGATATCTCATCACTTCTCTTTTTTAATCTGCAGGAAATGAGACTTCATTAGACTGAGTCCTTGCCTCACAAAACTAGTTGTAATGAAACTATAATGTATACTGGCTTCTGGGATACAGGAAGGCTTCCTCTGCTTTCAGAAACAAGACTTTGTATTTAGCTTCAATTAAATCTAAGTCTACATAACAGACAACCACAACTACTAAACTGGTGAATTGATGGGGGGATGAGACAAACTGATAATTTAGCTCTCTTTATATATTCTTTTTAAAAAAATTGTTGTCTTTTGAAATTAGTGTTTCAATTCATTGCGTGAACATTTTGTAGGTGTCAGCTAGAATTTGGAATTGACTTCATTCAGAAGAGTCATGTGGAAGAGGGATTACTCTAATTCTAGACACATGCAGTAGGCACACATTACCAAATTAAATTATTTGATTAAAATTATCCTATAAAAAACATTGTATCTTATTAAAGTGTTCTACCACTTGCATATGGAGATTTGCCACTGTGCAAAGAACAGCCCATGGGAGAACTTGTTTTGATCCAAACGAAAATGACAGCCTCTGTTTCTCTTCCCTTACCTCTGTGCACGTGAACGCACATGTGAACACATATACACATACATGCACATTCGAACACACATATACACACACACTCACACACACATGCATTTACCCAGCAACTGACATTTGATGACAAAGGTGTTGTTTTAACTTTGCCCAGGGGTAAAATGAGAATCACGCACTAAATGTGCCTACATACGACAGCATAGGAATAATTAGCAGATTTGGGATTCAAAACAATGATGTTGTAATTTCAGATCATATGTTTCTTTGTTCACATTACATAAAAATATCAAAGAAAAAGAATTAGACAGCAAAACTTGATGTAAAAACAACTTAAAAAATCTTTTAAAAATATTGTAATAGTTTGAAGCTAATATTTTAATATTAAGAACCAGTGATGATTATATTACTAAAACAATATTCTAACCGTTCTAAAATGTCAATATTAACGCTTTTTTCCCCCTTACAGTAATTTAATTTTATAAATGCTCTAAACACCGTAAGAAACTCTGCATGCTCCATGATACATTTTAACTTCAGTATCAAACAGAGATCAATTAAGGCCCAATAAATTTAGCTCTTATCTGAGGTCGGAATGGACTCCAGGGGGCCATCTAAATCATGCATAGTGTTGACATCTGATTCAGACATACACGCAGAAGTAAAGACTTGGTACTTGAGGATTCACCAATTTATGCTGTATTTTTCAATCTTATTTCTACTTACTAAGCCAATCTATTATTCATTGGTATTTTTGTTTCTTAATAATGCATATTTGTGCTCTGAAGAAACCAAATACTTGACGTTAGATACAGAATTGATGATACGTAAATAATGACTATTAGCCCAATAAAGACATGCTGTCAGCAGAATATCTTCTCTTTCTAAGTCAATTGGGAATGCACTGCAGTGTGTACATTATGTTGCTTCAATTAATTCAAATCATTCCTAATTGGGATCTCTTAAATAACTCCCTCCTGGGTCTAGAGAGGAAATTGAATCAAGCATTAAATCAGGAAGTCATCTCTATCTTTAAATATATTGTTATTCATAATCAAATATGCTGATGTTGGTGTTACCAAATATTAAAAAAAAATTCTTTCCTTGAACTTTGTAATTAAGGAAGTGCTAGTTAGTTAAAATTATGTTTAACTGATAGTGGTAAAAGGCAATAAAATATTGAATGCATATTGATTACTGTGGGCAACTGGAATTACTTACTTGGAGTATTTAGGATAGAGAATTAGTGATTGAGATGCAAGCCTAGAGATAACAGGAGCTAATTTAACTATGAGTAAGTGAATAAAAATAGAAGTCATTACTGTGAATGATGGTGTAGAGATAGTGGTAAGGAAGAAGCAGTATTAGTGGCAAAATATATAACGGTAAACAAAGTTTATTGTTAAAATAGTAATAATAATCCTCCGAAGACAAAGAGCAGCCGGGTGCTGTGGCCACACCTATCTATAATCCCAGCACTTTGGGAGGTCGAGGCAGAAGGACTGCTTGAGCCCAGGAGTTTGAGGTTGCAGTGAGTTGTGATGATGCTAACTACACTCCAGCCTGGGCAACAGAATAAAACCCCTATCTCAAAAAAAAAAAAAAAAAAGCAATAGCTTTTTAGGAGGAACCACAATGGAAGAAGAAGACATAAAGGAGATCGTATAATTCATGATGGAGAGCATTCCTAATCTGTTTAGAGCATACTTGGAAAATTAAATTACCTTCTAGGTACCATTTTTCCGAAGGTATTTGGAAAGATAAAGGGGCTCCAGAATTACAGGTAAAGAACCGGTAACTGGTTAGCATAAAACAGATTAGGATGGAATGACCATTTTTTTTTTTTTTTTTTTTTTCCTGAGCACACAGAGCCTGTTTATTGGGCGGCCTCACTCCTTGAGCGAGAAGTGCATCTTGTCGTTGATCATCTTGCGCTCGGGGTTGAGGCGCTTGAGGATCTGGGCCAGCACATTCACCGTCTGCTCGCTGCTCAGCCCCGTCTTCTTGGTCTGAAACTTCTTCAGCAGGTCCTTGGTGGTCATGGGCTTCCGTGTCAGGTAGCGGCGCACGGCGTCCTCGGTCACCTGCACCTTTTAAAAATGACCATTTTCAAATATTTGAAATATTTCAAATATTTCAAATATTTGTGGAATGACCATTTTCAAATATATTTCAAATATTTGAAAATTTGTAACTTGAAAGAAGAATTACACTTACATTATTCTTCCATAGAGTACAGTCAGTTAGGAAGCGATGTATAGGAATTCAATGGAGGAAAATTTAGTTCAATGTAAACATATTATTTTTACCAGTAGTGAGACCATCCAAAACAGATTCCTGTAAAGGCTTAATGACGCGGGATGCTAGAAACATGAAATATCAAGCTAAATAATGTCTTGGATCCTTACCGATTTCCCCCTACACTACCTTAAGGACTTAGAGCTTGTCCTACTGGAAGAGAGATTTTGAGAAGTCCCGAGCCAGGTTGGAGACTTTTAACCTGAGATAATACAGAATAGCCATTATTCTGGCATAGCTGTTAAAGTCCCGGGATATGCTAAAATTATCCCCAGCACCCCTGGGTGAAAAGGGAGGGGGGTAAACTGAGGCAGAGAGGATAACACTTCAAACAAATATGTTTAAGATCACAGCCAAGACACTTCTGCATGGCTTCTAAGAGTTCAGCTTTGATTTTTGTGAGTCACTTCACCTTTCTGGACTCAATTTCCTTAATATAAAATGAGGATGGGATTTACTTAAGCCACGACTATTTGAGTTGGCTTGGGTGGTATCAGATGAGATATTGGTTGAAAGACTGACGGTAACAGACTCTGTACAGGTGACCTTTCAATTTATACATCTAAGGGTATGCAGAGACTTGGTAGCTCTTCACCAGAACTGTTATTTTCTCACTATGCACACACATAATCTCTATTTCCCAGCATCCTGTGGTGTGAGACTGAGTTCTAGTCAATAGCAAGATGGCAGAAGTGTTGTGTGCCACCCTCAGGTCTGCAGGTCTGGCCTGCAGATCTGTCCTCCATGACCCCCATTGGATGGTGGGTGTCAAAAATGATTGAGCCTCAGGATGAAAGGAATCCTTTGAAGGAGAACAGCAACATCCACTTGTGGACTTATGTGAACCAGAAATAAAGTTCAATTGTATTAAGTCACTGATGTCTTGGGATTGCTGTAGCTGGTGTTATCTTAACCAATATGGAAATGAGTTAGAATGTGATATTGCCAACTCAAACCTAAAAATGATCATATTGACCTAATTGCTGGGGTGCAGACTACAAGGAAATTGATATTAGAGGATGGAAAGATGAAGACCCATATTATGTGACAAAATATTTGGTAAATATATGGCCTTTGATAACTTTTAAAGTGGACCATAGACATGCTGAGGTCTCAGAACTGAATGCAGAGTTAGGAAGAGATGTACCTATAATACCATTTGATATAATTTCCACCACATAGAGATAGTAGAAGTTAATAAACTCTATTATAAAGAGGTCTATTATAGAGAGAGCAGAGATAATAGTAACATTATTAGGATGTGATATTTTGATTATTAAGCAGCTTTGCTCTTAATATAATTTATTTAATTACAGGTTTATAATTTGTTTTTTAATAATGACTGTAATTAACAGTCACGCAATTTCTAAACAGGCTAGCACAATTTCGGAAAATTTGCTAGTCAATTTTTGTAATCTGGTGTTAATCAGCTCTACCATATAACTAAATCTTGGACGTCATAAGAACAAGGATCACGTTTGTTTCAAACCACTGATATTTTTGAGGTCTGTCTGTGATCAAGCAACATGGAGCTAACTAATGCCCAGGGCTACATTCTTTATTCATAAGTGGCACATACCTTCAACTTGTTCACTGCTCCACTGGGTGACAGGAGTCCCTCGTTTACACCTTCAATCTCTGAGATCCAAGGATTTTGTCTGGTGGGTGGTGTTTCCCTGGGCTCTGGTAGAATCTTTCTCACCTGAGGCAATTATGAGCTGAAGGTGGAGGTGTGATTGTCAAAAATCCCTGTTTAGTAGTAAAATTGACATCCAGTAATGTAGAATTAGAAGCTTTTTTATTATCACAAGAAAATGGGACCACAGTGCTTAAATTCTGTGTACCTAGATAAATCAGGGCAGCTGGAGTAACCTCAGAGCAACTAGAAATCAGAAAGGAATGTTAGTGTATGCACCAGACGTTTGTCCCTGAATTATTCATGTCTTGTAATAGGTGTTCTATTACATTGAACAATGTACCTTGATATAATCATTGAATGCTTTTGTAACATTAAATTTTGAGGCTAGAATCAAAGAATTTTCAAGTTAAAAGTTATCCCTCTGGCCTTAGCTCTTTAAGTTCTGACAATGAACCCACTTATCTGAAAATCACAACCAGCCAGATCATAAAACCAAGCTACACATGAGAGCAGAAATTCTAGATATTAATAATTTTCTTTGCCCTATTTTCTCCTTGCTGCTGTCTTCCCTCAGTTTGAAAATCCTTCTTTGACTTACTTTCACTTCCCAAAGTAAGATAATATTTTCCTCTACATGTATATATATGTGTGTATATATATATATATATATTTTTTTTTTTTTTTTTACCACTACCACCCCTTGTGTAACTATCCTTTGCAGGAGGATGGCCTAAGGATAGAGCTCCCCCCTTCTGCTCACTCCATTGTCACTGGACAGTGCCTCCAGTCACCAGAAGTCCCCGCTTTCTCCACTGCATCAAGTAAGAGATAGTTCCTGTTGGCATTTTCTCTGATGGAGTCTGATGTGCTGGTCTTAGTGATAGCCCCTCTCTCTCCTGCTTGCTGTTTTTGCAAGAACATGCATTGTTGGATGCATCCAGAAGCAACATGCATTGTTGGATATTTCTCTTGCTTGGTGGTGGGTGTTCAGTAATTTCACGGGCACATCCCCTGTTAGCAAACGCTTGTAAGTGTGAGGTCACTCACCGGGACATTGATACATTCCCTAGATAACCTTACAGGGCCCTGTTTCCAATGTTCCCCTTAACCCTTCTTGCAGAGATGGCCATTCTTAAAAACAATCCTATAATTTTGTTCAATTCTATTTTAAAAGCCTTCTTAGATGAGCATCTAAACTTCTGAATAAATATGTCGATTTGGTGCTATATCATATCTAGCATAAGCTTTAAAAAATTATACAATTGTCTCTCCCAGAGAATTTACTTTCTTTTGGGTGATCTGTGCAGAGAGATGGGAACATGAATAAATCGTTTTAAGGACCCAATCAAGTCTGTCATAGGTTGTGTCTTCACGTTTGAGAAAGACTGCTCCCACACCAAGGATTTTTTTTAAGACTAGTTTTTATAAATAAGTGCCGATTTCCTCTCCATTATTTGCCAAAAAAAAAAAAAATTCCAAAGAAATTACAACTTATCCAGTTGTAGGCAGTTCATACTAAACTGGGTAAGCCTCAATCCCTTTGTGCTATGTATTTAATAGAACATATCTTCTTCACAGAGCCTCTGGGCCACTAGGAATATATTTTTTGATGAATTCTACCCGGCTTTTCTCATTTCAGCTGGCAATTTGGCCATCACAGTGAGGGTGCTCTTTTGGAGCAGAAAGAACTGAGCCTTGGCAATACCATCCCAAGAGGCACAAATGTTTGCAGTTACTAAATACTAAGGATCCTCTCTCCTGTTGCCTCTATATGAAATGTGGGGTGCATAGAAAACCATGGGAGTGGTTGATAATGATAATGATAAATGCATTATTTCCTGGTGATAACTGTGCATGCATGCATAGGTATTTTGCCTTCTGGGTTGCAATGGGGCTGTCCCACCTGCCTCTGAGTGTATTTCAACAAAAGGACCCATGGATCTTCTGGGAGCCACCCTGGGCCCATTCTGCTTTCTGAAAAATGATGCTTCCTTGTTGGAGGACAGTTCTTTGGGTTGCCGTGGACCAACCCAGTTCTTCCCTCTTTATGATTTGCAGTTCTTGAGAATAACTAGAATATACAAAGAATGTAACATCCTGAGATAAGGAGGAACAGGTTGGACTCTGTTCCGGCACCCACCCATAACAGTATGTCCTTCAACACTTTAGCCAGTGTTTCATGCAACCCTGGGCTATATAACCTGGAGTGGGCTGCCTTTTAGGATCCCTCAACTGTAGTGTAATTGTGACGCACACAGTAGAGACTCCTTCCACCATGGGTAGATTTCCTGAGGCTGGGGGGACTAGCTCATGATGAATCCTAGGCTTCTATTGTCCCTTGCTGTCTAACTGTAAGAAATAAATCTACTTCATATAACTCATTGTGTATGTGAGTGTGCTATGTCACTGGACTCAGACAAGCTGGTAATCAGTGCTTAGTGAACCTGCTTCACGCTAGTCAGCATCAGAGTCTTGTTGTTGACAGTGTCTCTCTGCAGCTGGACTCATGCCAAAGTCCCTGAGGGTGGGCACCTCTTTACTAGATTGCTGGGGTGATGACTCTATACTAGGCTAACTTTCACAGCAAGGCAGCCTTTTCCATTTTTACTTACCTTCTTCACATGTAGACATCAGAGAAAGGGTTTCTCTACTAACTTGCCTCTCCATTCCTTCTGTCTCCCAAAGACCGATCATCCCCCTGACATTTTCTGGTCAGTCACTCCATCTGTAATAGATTCCCCAAATCAGAATCAACTCAAGTCTTGTGTTTCCTATTGAAACTTTCAAAATGCTAAGGAAAAAACATTGAAATGATCAGTGGGTCAAGCTGAAGAGTTTCCTTCTCTCTAATTGGATCCTGGTGTTTGTCTGAGGTAGATTTAGCTCAGTGATTGAAAATCAAGCTTTGCTTCGAATATGTCTTTTGCTTAATGCTGCAGAATTGCATTTTCAATCATGGAGAGAGGTTTATAGAGAAAAAGAACCATGTCTAATGGGTATTGAAATGCAATTTCACAGACATTCTTGAAACAGTTTCTCTAGTAATATTACTTTGCACTTAACTAATTTGTTTAATGCAAAGTTAGCAAGAAAACTAAAATCAGAGAAATAAAAAAAAATAACCTAGGCCATTTCATTATGTAAAATATCAATGAAACAAAACAAATATATACATGTAGGCAAAAACTGGCTTGCATCTTTTGACAAAAGTAGATTTTTGTCAACGTATGATTGCTACACAGAGAAATTCAGGGCTGTTTTTTGATAGATTATTTTGAAAGGTGGGTCAGCATCACATTTCCTGCAAGGATGTGTTTTGTTATGTCAGTGATTATAAGAAGACTAACCCACAAGGGACTACTATATATAGGACACTTATTCATTTACATAACCCTTTTCTCACAGTTGGGAACTTGAATAAATAATTTGGATATTTTAATACAAGGAAAATATTCAAGCAGAAACAGAGGGAAATAAATACCCTCTGGAATTCCAGTCCCAAAATGGAAAAAAAAAATAAACTCGAAAACATTTCCATGAGTTTTAAGTAATATTACCCAGTAGATGATTGGGATTATTACATTACTTTGAGTCAGGGAAAATCCTAGGACAATACCTATAATAGATTCGGAGCATAATAGAACTCTTGATTTTCTTCTCTAATGATATTAGTTCCCTGTACCAGAACGCTAAGACGATGATATTCTTGACAAATAAATAAGAGGAGTGCACCCATTCTCATTTCAGATAAATATGTTCTATGACACAGATAGTGGGAATGTGATAAGTCAGGCCACTTATAGTATGAGTTCAATGAAAGCGTTATTTTCTATTAATAACTCAAGCCATGTTCCCAAGTGGCTGGGATATTGGATAAGAAATGGATGTTTTGCAGTACATGATACTCATACAGGGGGTGATTTTATTTTCATTATCCCACATTGTATAAGCATTCATCTTCAGTGTCCGCTTCCATAGAATCCAAGTTGGAAGAATTTCATTGATCCTCTAATCCACCTTTTCACTTACATGAGAACCTTCTTTATTTTTTCCTCAGCATTCCTACCAGGCTGTTAGAGTATCTCATATTTAACATGATTATTAACTACTTCACAAGGTGATATATTTCATTACAGGAAAATGTAAACAAGTAAAAATTTTGGCATGAAATTGAGCTAAAAATTCATTAACATGTCTATACTTCTCATAACATTGACCACAAAGTACTCCAGTTTTTTAAGTTCCTCTGTAACTCTGACACCCTAAAATAATAGCAGAGAGAATAAAGGCCCCATTGTTTACAGTAACCCAGATACC
The DNA here is from genome assembly GCA_963574885.1 of Lepilemur ruficaudatus. Classification (NCBI taxonomy): domain Eukaryota; kingdom Metazoa; phylum Chordata; class Mammalia; order Primates; family Lepilemuridae; genus Lepilemur; species Lepilemur ruficaudatus. Next base: position 106,991 of record CAUYRT010023278.1, read on the forward strand.
ATATATTCACAAGTGCACCCAAAGTCTTTGTTTGTTCTTTTTAAACATTTTGCGCTGTTAATGGATATTGAAGTTGGTGCCTTCTAAAATCTCTAGGCCTTTGATAAGTCAGTTTTTGTTATCTAGGTCTTCCTTTACCATACTTAGAAATTCATCACTGATCATGCATATAGCACTTTTCAATTATGGTTTTGATAGAGAAGTCACATAGAATCTTGTTTTTCATATATGTTATGTTAGTCATCTGTCAAAGTTTTATTTCTCTCACCTATTTGAAATTCATTCTTTATATGTATTCTTCCAAAAGAAAGACAGAACAAATATCAGTTCATTTAATCTAGGCTGAATTCCAGTCTGCACAGAGATTTTAATAGTCTATTAAAGGGAAAATAAATTTACAGTCCATTTAATCAAACACTACCTTTTAAATTTAGGGACCGTGAGTCTCAGAGAAATGAAATGGCTTCCTTGATATGGTTAAGCCTTTGTTGAAAGCAAGTTATATCATATTTATTTGTAATATCCTCTATATCAGGAAAAATTTTTCCATATTCATATACCAGATTCATGAGCTATGGTAATTAATTATTGTTATTAAACTCTACTAATTTATAAAGATGATGAACAATATAGGTAATAAGATTTCTATTACTACCACAGTCTCTTTGAAAGAAGAAATGAGTGATGCCAATACCTTATTTTCACTTGCTAATTACTGTAATGTTTGTTGATGGAAAAATCTATCATGTCCTATTAGTAGGAGGGAGTGTGAGATATCTGTTATAATATTTTTCTCACTTAATACTTAGAAAGAAATGAACTCTGAGGTCTGTCTCAATCTCAGAACATTCTGAACTTAGAAACAGCTTTATCACAATATTGGCTGCTGGCTTAGTTGTTGGAATAATTGTTTCGTTAAAGTTGAAAGAAGCAGCAAAGAAAGTTCATGATTTATCGATCTGTTTTTCCTGCTGGCTTGAAATAAGAGAATTGGTACCAATTCTCTATGCATGTATTGATTATTATATAAAAGGACCTGTAAGAGGGGCAGTTGAATACTGTTGAAAGTGGCTAAAAATGTTTCCTGACAAACCTTATGAGATTTTCAAGGGCTCAATTTTATTTGAACACTACATTCTTATTTCTGTTATTTTTCAAGAAAAAGAGAAAGCTAATTTAAGTCAGCTAAAGCACTTTTTACTTGTGAATCCAAAGGGACCAATGATCGTAATGGGTTGATGGTAAAGTTACAAATTAAAAACTCCAATTGCTAATTCACGTTCATAGCTAGTATTTAATTCTTATAAATTCTTAAAGTTAATAAAGTTAATTTTTTAATGAATGTTGTTCTTCTAAAGACAAATTGGAACCACCGTGCCCATACTTCCTTCATTTGAATCTTTCTTCACGTTGCGTGAAATCTCAATCCTATAGCATTATTAAGTCAATATACACAGGCGGTTATGTAGAGTGATCATCTTATTTTATAAATAATAGAAACATAGTAGTTATTTTTAGGAACTATTATCAGAAAATATTACTATCTAGTAAAATAGAAATAAAAGGCAAGTTTCTATCTCCATTTTTAATTTTAAAAATTCTTGATACATTTACAAATTTTGAAAAAGCATAGAAATATATGAGGTATAATGGAATGCTCAGAACATTACACTGATACGTATGAATCTGGTAACCGCAAATACAGACCAGTACAGTTTGGCATTATTGCCTCAAATGTGAGAGTGTCATTGCTGTTCATGATGTGATTCTCCCTTTCTTTCTTTTTCTTTCTTTTTTCCTTTCTTTCTTTCCTTCCTTCCTTCCTTCCTTCCTTCCTTCCTTCCTTCCTTCCTTCCTTCCTTCCTTCCTTCCTTCCTCTCTTCCTTGTTCTTCTGTCTCACTTTCTCTTTTTCTTTTTTCGTATCTGAAAATTTGCATTTTTAGCTTAAAGAATAGCTAGCGTTTCAAGTGATCAGAAAGATTAAAAAGTTACTTAAAATATACATGTAATACATTTAATACACACACCACAAACATACACACATGCCACACATATACACACATACATTCCCAATGTGGTTGAAAACTCTTTTAAATGATAGGAGCATCAGTTACATAACTGAATCAGAGATCATACTAATTTGGGTTATTTACCATCTAACAATGATACAGACACCAAGGCAAACAAGCCCAAACAAGCAAACTAACATTTGTCTTAATTCTCATACGCCCAAACATTCTTATACTTTCAGAGCTGCCTGATTTTCAGATTCTAGCTTTTCTCTCACATTATCATCCTCTATATAAAATGTTATAGTAAGGGCTAATGGGAAAGACAGGGAGTTTCTAAAATGTTCCGTGATTCTATATTTTTGAAAATGGAACTAATTCCTCTTCCACAAAACAGTCTTTCTATTGTTTAAATAGCAAAAGCTGGTTTTTATAATAAAAAGTATTTCATGGTGAATAACAAGAAATGCTCTAACGGAAGTACAGAGAATTTGGTGAAAGTCAGAAAATTGCTGTTTTGACAATTTGAACAGATAAAGAATGAAAATAACATTTCTCTAAAATTCCCTGCGAGCAGGGAAACTACTGCCTTTGCACACGGCACCCGAATAATCCATGATGCTAATCAAGTTGAAATGACCAAGTTTCAAGCTGAATATGGTTAACTTTAACATTTTTAATTTTTTAATGAAAAAATTAAGGGAGTATTACTGCAATTAATTGATATGCCCAAATTCACAAAAGATATTTCAGAAATTACTCCTTACCAGTATCACTCCTCTTCCTCTACTGCAACTCCTGCAGCCCACCTCTCTCTCCTCTGTGTCTTCCGCTCTAATTACCTTCACTTATGTAGAACTTTGCGTTTCCCAAGCTTTTGACTTACGTTGCTCCAAATATCTAGATGAACGTTTCATTTCTTGGAGCATCGGCCTTCCCTATGCTAAAAGCATTGGTATCTTTTAACCTATAGCATTTGAAATTTCTCACACTTGCTTTTTAAGTACATAAAGAACGGAGACTATTTTCTAGAGATGGTGTATTATGTCACATTGTGTAATGGAAACTATACCTACCCTTGAGTGTTAATTCTAATGTTAGCTCTAATGTTACTTGAATTTTAAGATTAAAATTTGAAATTTAAATATGCAGTACTGAAATTTAAAAGAAAAAGTACTTTAATGTTACTTTCATCATTTCTAATTCCCAAAGTGGTGAACGTAGAATGTATAAATATGCCTTGTTTCAGAATCTGAGCACCATGATCAGCAACTACTATTTAACCAAGCTATCCTAGCATTCCAAGGCAGCTAAACTCCAATTTTTTGGAATCCCTCATGTCTAAACTCTCTGAGAAATATTTTTTCCCCAAACATCATAAATCTCTGAGATCAGTACAGTTTTCTACAGGTGCTCATGTAATTGTGTATATATATATATATATATGTATATATATAATACATTTATACCATTTATTTTTTTATGACTAACTTGTGACATTGACTTTATAGTTTTATTAATAAAATGCCAAAAACTTGAAGATAGTTTAAATATTCACCTAAGTCAGTTACTTAGGCTAAGTCATTTTGGTTTTGCTTCTGAAAATATAGATGATTGACTTATAAAAATTTTATTCCGATATGTCTAAACTTTAACGTTCTCTGAATTCTCTCTAAATTTTTATTATTGTTTGTTAGTAGTGGTGACCATTTTTTGTTATCTCTGTTATTACTTGTTTTTCTTTTCCATAAAATGTGTTCTCCATGTTATCAATTTTCCTTCTTAAGTCATTTTTCTTTTATTTTGGGTCCCTTATTTTTATAATTTTTTCATTCTTATGCATATTTATAAAGCAAAGTCTTTTACCGTATTTAGCAGGAATTAATTGCCTTAGTAGTACTATTAGAAGATTTTTCAAAATATTTAGAGTAGCTCCAATAAATATTAGGCAGTAGATTCTCATTTGTCTTTGATTTTATAAATGTACAAGTAAAATCTGCTTTGTAGAGTTAACTCTATAAAGATGCTTTGTGAAAATCTTATTTTTTAAATATTAAAGTTGGAATGTATTTGGTATTAGTTTTCTTTAGATGTGTAATATATCATTCCAAAATGAAGTGTCTTTAAGCAACAATAATTTGTTTTACGCTTTTTTGTTCTGTTGGGTATTATTTTCCAGGCTACCTTGATTGATACTGGCTTAGCTCGTGTTTATATGTACAATCACACAAAAGTAGATGGAAAATTAACTAGTAGCTGAATAATTTAGAATATACTCACTCACACAAGAGGTATTTAGCAAGCTGTTGACAAAGGTTATGAGGATATTGAAGATACATGTTTCTGATCATCATGCAAGTTATCCTGGGTTTATTTGGGGTTCTAAGAACATCAAGAGAGTAAACCCCAATGCACAAGCACTTTTCAAGCATCTACTTGCATCATCTTTGGTGATATATGGCCAAAGCAACTCACAAGGCTCTCAAAGTTACAAGGCAGGGAGAAGTAGGCTCCACCTCTGGATGAGAGGAGAAGAATGTATAGACACTTTAAAAATTATCCCACATTAAACAAAGTTTTGAGTTCCAATGCTTTCTCTGTTCTGTGATGTTGGGCAAGTCATTTTCCTGCTGTGTTTTTTTCTGCTTCTCATGTAAAATAAGATAATATAGGATTATATGAAGTTCAAGATCTTTTCTACTCCCTTTGTTTAAAAAAACATTTTAAAGAAACATTAAAAATCAATATTTACCATACCATTTGTTTTCCATTATAGTCAAAATAGTTCTTGATATATAAAGGTTTTGGTGAATTAATAAAAATATTAATTTATATATTAAATTTATTTATAGAAAATATAAATTTAAAAAATGCATAAATTAGAAAATTTGCTTACTTTTTTATGGTTTTGAGATGATTGGAAGATGAATTTCAATAGATGAGTGATATAATACTTAATCTAAAGGCATCAAAAATATAAGTAATTAGAATTTTAGTGTCCAGTATTAATTCATATTCAAATAGCTGGTTATCACAACAAATAATATTCCTTCAATATACTCTAATATCTTCATTTAAAATTGCAAATTATATGTCTGTGTGTATATATATGCAAATGTAAATATATGCATATATATAATTTAATTCATGGCAGGCTTTTGAATATAACTTTTCCAATATAACTTTTATATTGAAATATAAACTTTTATATTGAATATAACTTTTGAATATAACTCTTTCAATAACTTTTTTGAATTGACAGGTTTAATCCTGTCTTTCTGTTATTAGAGAATAAACCTTCAAATAATCTTGTGTAGTTAGAGATATTTACTTTTACTGTCTTTTACAATGTATGCAGCTGGAAAAAAAAAGATTGTTTTTGTTGTCAGAATTGTTGCCTTTAAAATGCAAGAAGGCCAAAATTTAGAGAAGATGCCAAAGGCAACTTGCTAAAGTCTCCCTGAATTCTACCCTTTTGTCCCTCTAAATTCTTTAATCTTTAAGATCCACCCTACACCATCTCTCACCAACCCTGGCCAACACTCCACTGTGAAGTATACCCCATTTCTCTTAATGTTTAAATTGGAATTAAGTACATTTGTTTACTCCTCACATATAGCTTCATTCTCTTGCCAACATTTGAATCATTGGGTCACTTGGTTTGGAATCATCAAATTCTTAGTTTGAGCGTTGATTCTGTAGTTTTATGAATATAATTAGATTTTCTAGTCCAGATCACTAAACCTCAATTTCTCTATTATTACAATAAATTTGATAGTATATTTTTGTGAGGTATTGGAATATTAAATGAAATTAACAAAATGCCAAAGTAAACATTCAATATAGTAGAGGTATTATTTCCCTTAAAAGCATTAGCCCTTTTCCTAGAATCTTGTCTCTAAACCTCCAGTGCCCTGTGAGATTTGATTATGTTGAATAAATGAATAGTTACATGAGCCTAGCCTATTTCTCCTAGTCTGTACTTCCCTGATGATAAATCATCTACCAAGGACTCTTAATGGGTTGGTAAACCATAATAAATAGAGCATTGTCTCAGTATTGGTTTACCTACGTTAGCAATATCCAAGTAGATTTTTTTATTTTGTATTTTAATACATATTATCAATTGATAACTATAATGTTTCTATTAGTACACTAAAGAAAAAGCAGTTATTTTTCTGACAAATTTTTCTCCCTAAATTATTTTTAGCAGTCATTATATTTTTATATCAGCATTTCTGGAGTTTTGAATGATCAAGTGTTAAAATTCATGGCATTGTCTATGAAGAGAAAACCATGCTCATTTGTAATCTTTTTATATTCATTCTGTAGCATCTTAGAGAGAACATTTGTCACAACCACACATATTTCTGGGTCAAAATAATTGCACTGCAGATTATGACAGCTGTGAGTGAAAATTATGTCAAATGAGAAGGACTCAGTTTCACTTAGCCAGGTGGGACACCCAGGACAACTTTCAAGACACAACCCTATTCCATGTACACCTCTTTCTGAACTTTGTTTCCCAGAAGCATCTTGTTCATATGGCGAACATGAATTAAAGGCCAAAAGTAATAACCACACATTTTTGTTTAGCCTTTTATAGGTTTATTTCATTTTTTTATATGGAGACACAATTTTATCTCTATACAGTATTGAAAAATATGGGCAAATTCTCTAGATTCAATTTTAGGTCATGTGTCCCTTGACTCATTCTTTGGATGGGTTCTTGCACAGAGACAACTTTTAAAACATTTTAAGCAAAACAATTTGTACTTACTAAGTGGAATTACTTGTGTCTTTATTCAGCTACAAATTTTACCAGCCCATATTATGGCAATCTGCCTCCTGGGTCACAAAAATCTCAAGACATTGTCATCCTGAATCCTGAATACTATGTTAACAAGCATAATTTCAAAATCAGAATTGATTCTGTGAATATTATTGGGGAAGTTCTGAATGCATTAGGACAAGTATTCCTTAGCAATATACTAGAGGATGTGCAGCTCTTTATGACGTTCTTGTAATGAAGAAAACCGACAACCAGTTGTTTAGGCCAGATTATCTCTTAGGAGCACTTATCAAGACTTTCATGATGCTGCACATACCTTTTGGTTCACTGGCTTAAAACAAAAGAACGCTACCTAACTCAAGGTGTCCTGATTTTCTTATGAGACAAAAAGAAATTATGGAATGATTTTAAAAAATCAAAATGAAAGAAATAGTGTTTGTTAATTCATCAAGCACAGGAAAACATGACATAAATATTATTTCTCCTTACCACCCGGCCCTATATATAAGTGGAGTTCCTCTTTATTGAAAAGCATGTTTATAAACTAATTTGACTTCAGTAGCACATTAGTTTCTGTACAATCTTTCTATTTTTATTGTTTAATATACTTACTAGATGGCTAGCATAATAAAATTAGCTTCTATTTTTCCTAAGAACTAGAAAAATTACACAGCTTTTCAATGCTTTAAATTCTCTACTTTAGTTAGGGAAATATTTGTAAACATAATTTTAAAAAAGTATTTTTAATAAAATGTTCAGAATAAGCTGAATCTAATGGCATTTACAATTATTATAAAACACAGAATGATTATTTCTGTTTCTTCCAACAAACTTTACATTACCTATGAGGGTATGGGAATTACAAATATTCCTATTGGCAATTGAAGTTGTTTTTAATATAAAAAACATCTACAAATCTTTGTTATTCTCAAAGCAGTTGTGAAAAACATGCAAATGTCTTGGGTTTCAAAATATTAAAGTTGTCCATTTTCCCCCTATTTCCCAATTGCCTACTTATTTTTTTCCCATGTATGGATAATATTATAAACCTTGGTTTGTTATCAAATTAAATTAATATCAGAGTTAATTCCCCTTTGTTTCATATTCAGAATCCTATTATAGTATGTTCAAATTTAAGGTCTTCATTTTCAAGAATAGAAACTGAATAGTATATGGTCCATTTAAGATTAATTTTTCTAGGAAAATACATTTTTAAAAGATAACACTTTATTAAGTGAATGAGTACTGTGCTTTTCCACTTGTATTATTCATATATCCACAATGATTCTTTATAAAATCAGTTTTATTTTATGAATATGTTGTTATAAATTAATCTTGCATACAGCATATTCAAGCTTTGCACTGATGATTTCAACCTTTAATTAAAAAATAACAAAACTAATCACATTTTATTATAATCTAAAGGGTTGTAATAAAACTGCAATTCTAATATGAATGCTTTAAGAAATTTTTTCTAACAGAACTGGTAGAAAAGTCGTCATCAAGCATATAGTTATCAAGGGATGCTTGATTAATTTATCCCACATTTTAATAATGTGAAAAATCATGTTTGGCAAACAAAGGAAACCAAACAAAATTATTATATTACTTTTTGCTTCAGTGTTAAGTATGGCTCATTGAATTAACTGCAATGACTTGTTTTTATACCATGGTTCCTATGTTGTCTAATAATTCTTTTAATAATAATTTAATAATTTTAAGTATACTTCACACTATATAAAAAATGTTCATATTTATTATCTATTCAATTCTTACAACTTTCTTGTGAGATTAATAAGAGTGTCATTATATAACAACTTTACTTGTAGGTGAAAACATTGAAACTCAGAGAAGATAATTTGACCTATCTGAGGTTATGTCGCTATTAAATGAGGAGCTATTACATGGACTTGAATCCGATCTTCTAAGAATAACATTTGATAAATGGGTAAAATTGGGCACTGGATAAGATGTGATGGCAACTTTATGATCATGAAAAACAAGAAGAGCCTAGTAAATAAAACAAATTTATTCAATATAAACAGAGCATTGAAAGTTAAAATTATAAAACATATGAAAGAAGCCAGGAAAGAAGAAAAGGTCCCTGCCCCAAGCAAGAGTTGATTGAAAATATGTGTATACATAAATGTGTGTGTGTGTGTGCACAAGAAATCTCTCTTTCTTGTCTCTCTATTCATCCATCCATTTGTTATCTACCTACAAAACAACTTCCTATATCTCAATTTTTTCTTTAATCAAAGCTGCTGATAAATTATTAGATTCATTATTTTCACCATTTCTCCATGTCACCAGCCCATCATCTGTCTGACTTAGTAAAAAATAATGGAAAAAGTGGTGTAAAATAGAGGTCTTGAGGGAGAAAGAGTTGATGTTGTAGTCTTGGATATTGAACACCAGATAATCAGAATCCAAATAATAGAAGGGAATGGATGCTAATTTTACAAATAGACTCATAAATTCCATTCAGTGTGAAGCAAATTGGGAAAAAATGTGGTACTTTTAATGGCTTAACCAGCTGTGAATCGAAGGACATGCAATACACATGGAATTTATTTTTTATATTTTTTCAGCATATGCAAAGACTTAGTTCCCCATCATCACTCATGGCAGTTGTTCAGCTAATTTTTGGCAGGTTGTAGAAACAATGTCTCCATAGTCACCAAGTGGCTCATTTCATTTATATAATGAACACCATTTAGCATTCAAAAATAAAAACACATATCAAATCCACTGCAAAATACAAAGAGTGCATGATGAAGTGGGAAGCCACTAAATTACTATACACCAGCTTTTCCATTTTATTGGCCATATGAACTAAATCGAACAATTCCAGATGTTTTAAGGCTTCTGATAGCTACAAGATAACCTTCCTCTGTATCACTCAGTCTGGTCAAATAGTTCCTCACTTTCTAGCATTGCTACTACTTTCTGTTGGGAAAGGAAGAAAAGGTTGGTTAATTGTAGCTCTGGAGACCACCAGAAGCCTCACATTCTGGCCCATTAACTCTTTTCTTTACTTGGCCTTTTCCTTTTCAACACCTTATTTAAGGTGGCCAAATATGAAGTCTCAATGATAAAATGCTTTAGTAAATTTTTTTTAGGCATGAGTTATTCTAACATCTAACTCACTTCTCTGATACTTTTAAGTATATAACCAGAGACTTAGAATGTTTTTTTTTATTTCTTTGTCAGTTTTGGGGAGAGGAGCTGTAAACGTAACTGGGCTTAGTCACCTAAGTTAGAAACATCATTCTTTGAAATTGATTTGGGTAGTTGAACTTCAAATAGAAGCATTCTGACTTTCTAACCCAAATACATTTTAAGCTGTGGTTAGAAAGCTTATTTGATTTTCTAATTACCTTGTCACATATTCTTAGTGTTTCCTTCACTTTGATAACTAAACTGGAATAAGAAAAAAAAATCATTCTTAGTATAATTTTTAAAACACACGTACTCAAACTATTACTTATTGGCAACATAAAGTTAAAAATTTTGTTTTCAGATGATATTGACATAGACACTCTATTTTCCCCAAGAAAAAAAGTCTAATTTAACTACAGGTGATAATCATTACTTTTTAATATTTTATATTACTATTTGTAATTTAGGTTGTAAATATATATTGGAAGAAGTCATTTATTTCTTATTTAAATGTACAAGTTTAATATATTGTATTAAATCTTGAAAGTACTATTTATATAAATTTTAATATTTGCTCATCAAAGTGGACGACAAAGAGAACTAAATTTCAGAAACTATACTGACTGCCTATATATTAATTTTTTTCCCAAGTTCCATTTAGATATATATCCTAATGCATAGATGGGGAAAATAAAATACATATTTAACCCAGTATGAATGTATCTAATAAACCAATGGTAGCTTGGCTCACATGGTTATTTTAGGTGAAGGGAACTATAATTTAAATATTTAATATTTGATTCTCTCTGAGCATTGTCTGATTTACAAATAATGACAGCTCTAAAATTGTGTATTATTAATGATCTTAAAAGATAGTAAATATAAATTTAAAGAAGTTTTAAGTAACATGTTCAATGCTTTACATTTTAAAGTGGTGAAATTTTACGCTTCCAAAGATGGTAACAACTTTGCAAAAAAAACAAAAACAACAAAGGACTAGGAGAAAGGGGTTTCAGGACACACACATAGGGTGGCCATTTAGTTAATCATTCAAACCAGGATACCTTTGAGAATAAAAGGGGAGATGTTAATAATTTCGAAGCAATCAAGGTATTAACTGGGACTTTTTATGGGCAAACTACAGTGCATTCTAACTCGAGGCATAAAGGAACTATCTTAGAACATTTTGTGTTGCTATAAATGAATACCTGAGACTGGGTAATTTATAAAGAAAAGAGGTTTATTCATCTCATGGTTCTGCAGGCTGAGACATTCAAGATCATGGCCTTGGCTTCTGGTGGGGCTTTTGTGCTGTGTCACAACGTGGCCAAGAAGGTCTAAGGGGGAGCAAACATGTGCAAAGAGAAAACCTGAGGGATATCCTGGTTTCATAGCAATCCACTTTTGTGGGGACTTACTCATTCCAGAGAGAACAAATCCAGCCTTGTGAGAGTGAGAACTCACTCACTATGGGGAGAATAGTACCAACCCATTTGTGAATGATCCCCTCCCATAGCCCAAAGGCTTCCCACTAGGCCCACACTGGGGATTAAATTTCAGCATGAGCTTTGGTGGGGACAAACAAATCATATTCCACCCATAGCAGGAGCCAAGACAGTCACATCATGCCATCGTTTGAATTCAGACAAGGCCAAAAGAATCTACTTCATTTCTGATCAATCAAGTAATTGATTCACCATTCTCAATAAAAACAAAATAGATTTTTGAGTGAGCTAGCCACTTCACTAGTCACTGAGGATTTGACTAAGAAAAACCTAGTTCCTATCCCCTTTAAAGAGCTTTTCATTCAAATGGGAGCAATAGACAAAGATAAGCAAGAAAATGAACAAAGTTATTATAAACAGGGATACCTACTAAAGAAGGAACAATAGGCTCCAATTCATGTCTTGTTGAAGGAAAGACGACGAAGCCTTTTGTATCTTAATCAGTAAGTCCTGGGTTCAAGTCCAGGGGAGGGAAACAGGAAAGGGAGAATAAGAGGAGGTTAAGAGCAATTGTTAGATCAACGAATGGCAGTGAGTTGTCATTAGTGACAACACACAGCAGCTTGGGAAGGATCCATTAAGTGACATACAGTGGAAAGTCAGGCAAAGGGAAAAACAAATACATCCAAGGTTAAAGAAATTTTGCAGGTCATGGGGACTTAAAGACAATTCCTTTGAACTGGGGGGAGGCAGATGTGGAGCAAGGGTCAGGAAATGAGGTTCAAGTCGGGCAGGAGCCCGATCACTCGGAAACTGGGCAGAGAGTGGGGAGGAGATAAGTTTAATTCTAAGGGCTCTGAGTGCTACTAAAGGGTTAAAGAAAGACAAGTAGCATGTTTTGATATAAGTTTAAGAAAAAATATTACGCTAGCTTTTGTCTTCATCCCTTTGTCTTAACCCGCAACGCCAATAATATTTGTACATACTATCCATATAATACCATATAATAAAACTATTTTTTAAAAATCCATTTGTATAAACTTATTCCTCTTTCATATACCTCCTTTCTTTCTCTTAAAGAGATAAGAAACCAGTTTAGGACATAAATCTGGTCAGTTATTAATACAAATTAGCAGTTGGGTGGTAGTTAAATTGTTTTAGTGAAAGTGAAGTAGAAATACAAACATGGTTGTTTAAAGATCTGACTATGAAAAAAACCCCAATATCTTTCTATTCCTATAGTGGTAGGTAGACTTCTAATTTGAACCCCAATAAATCTCACCTTCTGGTATCCATGCTTTTGGGTAGTTCTCTCCCCTTAAGTATAAACTGATCTCAGTGATAAAAAGAATACGGTAAGTTGATGGGGTGCCAATTCTGTAATTAGCTTACAAAAAAATTTGACTTCCATATCACTGGAGGGTTCTCCCATCGGTTTCTGACTTTCACACTTTGGCAAAGCAGCCTGCCATGTTAGAGAGAACAAAGCATAGAACTGAGGGGGGCTTTTGACCAAAAGCCAGTGGGCAACTGCACCCTTCCAACAACCACTGAACATGGAAGTAGATCCTTCATCAGTTGGATCTTCAGATGAGTCTCATATATGACCCCTTGATTGACACCCCATGAGAGATCCTCAGGCACAGCAATTAGCTAAGTCAGACCTAGAATTCTGACTCACACACACTGTAAGGTAAGAAAGGTGTGCTGCTTTGAGTCACCAAGTTTTGTGATAACTTTTATGCATAAATAGATTACTCATGCATGCATACAGTACAGTTTTACTCCCTTAAAATAGGGACTATGGGGTGTTATTTTATCTCTTTTTATAACACAGGATTTATAAACCCAAAGGAAAGGCAGCATAACATATTATCATGAAGACTTTAAAGGGCAGTAATTTTGTTTGGATGAGAAGGCGCAGGTTCTTAAGCATGAGAACACCTTCAAATAATGAATAATTAGTATCATTTAACTTATTTAAAAAATCATTCTTTTTTTCAAGTACTTTTAAGATGTGGTTTGAAGTGTGTTTGCTACTAATACTTGAGTTATTTCATTTTCTCTCTGAAACACAATGCCTGTCTTTCACAAGGACTTTATTAGGTCAGGTTTCTTAGAAGCAGAGCTGGAGACTCGGAATCTTGTTCAAACATTTTATTGAGAGGCGCGCTCTCAGAAGAAGGGGAATGAGGGAAGTTATCTAGGGTGAAGAATGAATGAAACAACGATTATTTCAGTTGGAGACTAATGTCAGTCTGAACCCACAGAATTTTGGGGGATACAACTATACCACAGAATTATTAATAGATTTTCCTTTGAGGTAGTGCTCCAGACTTCCTTTTTTTTTTTTTTTTTTCTTTGAACCAGAGTGTCACTATATTGCTCAAGCTGTTCTCAAACTCCTGGTCTCAAGTGATCCTCCCATCTCAGCTTCCCAAAGTGCTGGGACAGGCCCAAGCCACCACCCCCGGACTGGTCCAGACTTTTATGTCCTGCTGACAATCAGTGACTGAGGTAAGGAAGCACAGACTCTATGTGAAGGAAGCCCCCTGTTGGGCGAGAGCAATTCTCTGAGAAAGCAGAAGCTCTGACCTGGTATTAGCCAACACTCACAGCATCTAGAGAACATGTGCCCTGCAAGTAAAGGACAGGGACACAAACAACATCCACTACAGCAGTTATCTGATTCTTCTTTTTATTTTTCAGATATATGCTAGGAAAATGGACATGCGCGACTTTTTTTAGTGGTGACACTCCGTAACAGTTATCTGTAAACGTTAACTTCAGCATGATAAGGATTTTGAAGGTAGGAACAATTTTTTTCTTTTGTGAAGGGAACATGTAACCAATCATTTAACAAATATTCATTGAGGAAATTTTATATGTAAGCCAATTACTAAATATTTTAAGGAATGAAAAGGTGTCTTATGTTAAAAAAAATAAGCCTCTCTAACTTAATGTTAAAGAGAAAAAAAATCTTTCAGATATTCCCCTATTGTCACAACTTTTTAAAATAACAGTCTTCAATATGTACAACTTGAATTTGACTGCTTTCTCTTTCTCTATGTTTATGGGTAGGTAGATATCACAATATATATATTTGCTTAAAATTGAGTGGCAATAGCTCTAAAATGTTAATGGTCCAGAATACACTTGTGTTCATTTTAAATTATTAAGTGAGATCACAACAACAACAACAAAAGAGTCCCCAGCATCCCTCAGAGATTTCTACACAACTAGAAGCATGTAAAATCTAAAAGGAAAAATAGGTTATGAACTGACATAAACACAAATAAAATAGAAATTCAGATAAAGGAAAAAAATCACAAAAGAAGTCGAATATGTACTATAAATGAAGAATAGGACATTTTGGAATAGTTGAAGAGAAAAGAGATGGTTCAGAGAGGAAGAGCAAATGTGAAGGCAGGATTATGGTGTGTTTTAGACAAAAAACGTAGTTTATTCTACTACAAAAATGTAGTAATCCTTGTACTATAATTATGGGACCTAAGTAGCAAGAATAAATAAGATCACGCAATGTTTTGCATATGGTACACCATACAAATTTATATCAGCTAACGTAAATTTATATTAGCTAACATAAATATCCACCTTCACATTTACTGAATTCTTATTTGTATACTCTTATGTAATATTAATAGTATATGCCCACTAAGTTTGCTGTGAATATTACAGTCCCTTGAGCTCACATTTTCTTTCCCAGTTCAAGATTGTTGGCTGGCCCCTGATAAGCTAGACTCTAAATGTTTCTGGATTTTAACTCTTTAGAAAATGCGTTCAATTTCTTCCCACTTTTGACACTAACGTTAGGTCATCTCACCTCTGAAAGCATCGTGTTGAAGTGGCTGTCTTCATATATTCCTCATTGTTGTTCTTTGGTGAAATTGTCACTTGAAGGTCAAATTAGAGCTCATTCAACCAGAGCCACAGCCACAGCAGTAATCAGCCTTGGGTTATTTCTTCCATTTGAGAATTTTCAGTGCAGCCACTTGTCTGTAGTTCATTTCATACTTTTACAAAGTATTACTGCCTATTGGTTGCATTGTGTAATGAATCTGAGTTTGGCTTTACAATTTTATAAATTTACAGTTTCTGGTGATAAGTATTTGCTTTTCATCTTTGACCTCAGGTTTTCCTTGTTACAAAAATATTTTTCCTTTTTAATATTTTTATATTAAATTTTATTGGATCAACTTATCAATTAACTCATAGCAGATCATTTTAGTTCATGTTTCTTCCTTAATCTAGGAAAAGTTCCTCATGTAATTTACCATCAAGGAATGTATGAAAATGTTCCACGTATTAATGAAATAAACACCACTCCTTATTGTACATCTTACAATAGCAAGAACTATAAGACTCTAATAAATCATAAGCACACTAATTTGAAATAAATTAGTGTTAACAATGAAGGGGAGAACTTACTGAGTTTAAGGAAGTTTTTCCCGATATTTCTCTTTTCATGAAGCTCAGGAAACTACATATGTATTTTTAAATATGAAAAATTTAACTATGATGAATCAGTTTTTAAGAAAGATAATCTTAAAAATTTTAACCTCATATATGCATTACCTTTTTAAATTTGCACACAGTGTACTGTCTTAAGTCTTCAATTAGACATTTTAGACAAGCAATCATTCTATTAATAAGGGCAGAATTCACCACCATGGACATAGATGTTTTTAGTCATTTGAAATTCTGAATGTGCAGAGATGAATAGCATCGTTTAAGTTCAGTGGATTGAAAGTGTGATCTTTGAAGTTTACATATGTTCAATAATTTAATTCTGACAATAGCATTGAACATGGTTGATTGATCACAGTGTGCTGCCTCAAAACGATAATTCATAATCTATAGTTCATTAATCTATAAATAATTAGGAGGCAAAATATCTTAGAGAAGAAATAATTAAAAACTAACTTGTGAATATCTATGTACTATGTACTCTGTCCCTCTTTGCACTCGGCCTATTGTACCCCCACACTTAACAGAGATTTCGTGGCTGGTCACACCAATGCTCTTACAGCACTGTCCTGCACACTTGTCACTAAACTTCTGGGTCAGTCTCAAGGTTTGCTCTTGAAGACATGGAGTAGATGATGAAATAGAAAATAATTAGGTAAGGCTACTTTAGACAGGGAGACCATATTCTTCTTCTGCATTTCCTACGGTATCAAAAATGTAACAAGTTGAAATTATCACTTATTACCTTCAACTCCCCAAGTCTACCTCTCTAATCATTAGAGAAATGCAAATCAAAACCACAATGAGATACCACCTAACCCCAGTGAGACTGGCCTCTATCAAAAAATCCCAAAACAACAAATGCTGGCGAGGATGTGGAGAGATAGGGACACTCTTACCCTGTTGGTGGGACTGCAAA
>CAUYRT010023281.1:0-18808 GCA_963574885.1 Lepilemur ruficaudatus
CAAGTTGGTGCAGATGAGATCAAACTCTCGCTCTTCATTGATGATATATTATATCTAGAAAACCCCATGGATTCTTCCAAGAGACTCCTTGATTTGATAAATGAATTTGGTAAAGTCTCAGGTTATAAAATCAATATACACAAATCAGAGGCTTTCATATACGCCAAAAATAGTCAAGCCGAAATTCAAATCAAAAAGGCAATACCTTTCACTAGAGCCTCCAAAAAAATTAAATATCTAGGAGTAAATTTAACAAAAGACTTTTAAAAATATTTTTAAAACTGCTACCCTCTTTTAACAGTAAACTAATTTAATTTTTCAAAGTGATTTCAAAAAGACATTAAGAATAACATGTTACTAAAGAGATTTATGTTTTCAGAGAGAGTTATCTTTTCTTTGCCTTCAAACCTGCACAGAGGCAGGGCACTAATGAAAAGGCATGCTTGTGTAGAGCATCTAAGTAACTGCTAGGGACAGTGCAACTAACAGAGCAAGCACAAATAGAGGGCAAGTGACTGATCCATAGACCTCACACCTACATGAGCAGAAGGAAATGTGTGATGACCAAATAAAAGAATAAAAGTCCAGATCCCTAAATCTTCATGATCCTATGAGGACCTCTACATTTTGCAATGCAGCGAGGGACAAGGACGTGTTCACATCCTAGACAGATGTGATTCTTCTCCCCTTTGAGCCACTAGCCCGCACCTCACACCATGAGGTCATGCCTAATATGATAATTACCACACACAGGCTTTTTCTCTCTCATGAGATTATAAACTAATCCAGAGCAAGATTACTGACTGAACTGTCTTTGAGCTTTGCACTATGTCTCCATCTCCATACTGAACAATCCCCAGTACAATATTTGGTACAAAACAGGGGCTCAAAAGATGTAGGCAAGTGAACAAATGAATGTAATAGTCTTCAGTGGTTTAGAGAAAGTGTTCAAACAAGAATATAATAAGGAAACAGAACTGTTGAGACCTAAGCAGTGAAATTACTAAAAATTAAATATAGAGTGAAAAAAATAATTAATATGAATCAGAGTTCAAAGAAACTGCTTTAATTTGAATCTGGAAAACTTCTTTGAAGCACCAGATCCTAGGAGTCAAGTGAAAAGTAGGAAACACTCAAAAAGGGTTGGAAAGGATTATTTGCTTGTCCTACAGTCTTAGCTGCCAGGTAACTGGGGAAAAGCACCTTCCTTTGCACTGGGAGCCACGCACACACTGAGGGTTTCAGCAGCCATTTGCCTTCTTCTCCCCTCCCTGGACAGACAAGACCTGAGGATAGATGGACACATGACATCCCATACTGCGGTGGATGTATGGGATGTCACCCATACATGGCACCAAGAAACTGTCAAGGAGAGACTGGGCTGCAATCTCCCAAGGTGTGGAGTATGGAGACAAGCTTTCTCACAACATATAGGACAGGGAAAATAAAGTCAATATTCATTTTTGTAAAACACTGTACTTGATGAATCATACCTGATTCCAACCCACATGTAGGTTAGTGAAGGAGTAAAGCACATCATAAATAATGATAATGCAGAATAGAACATGATCAGCACCGTAAGTATAGGTTAGACAAGCAGCGGAGAGTGTTTAGAGTTATGTGTGGGCATGATCTTGGGCTAGAAATCCCAGCTTTTATCCTCTCCAAATGCAGCACAAACCACATGGACAATGGTGGTATCTGACCCCATTTATCCCTCCAGATACTTTTTATTAAGGGACTGACTGTTCAAAGTTCTAAGTGCCTACTTCTTTCATATCTATAAGCTTTTGCTTTTGCTGTTACGTTCGCCTAAAATATCTTTTCCCTCATTCCCTGTCTTCCAAAATCCTATTTGTTCTGCCATGTACAACTGAAGTGCCATTTTGCATTTAACTTCCCATAATTCTAATAGGAATTAAATATTGCTTTCTCTGAACTTCTATGGCACATTATTTAAGCTCTACCTAATGGTTTCATTTTGCTTTGTATCATATTTATTCATGTATGCATCTGTCTCTCAAGTCAACTGTGACTTCCTTAAACTTATTCCTCTTTCTGACCTCAATAGCATCTACCACTGTGCTCTGAACACAGAGACAGTATTTTATAGGAGCAAAAACATGGGTTTTACAATGCAGCACACCTGGATTCTGGATTCTGACTCCAGTTCTGTCATTTCCCAGTTATGGATCTTGGGCTTTACTGAACCCTTCTATGCCTCCATTTCTCCATCTAAATAGGAACTAATAATATCTTTCCAAGGGTTTGATAAGGATTAGGTATAACAAATGTAAAATATCTAGTAGATAGTGGATCATCACTAAATAGTAGTGATCACAACTTTTACTATGATGATTATAATAAAGAGCTTATTGAATAAACATATAAAACTACCTAGTGTCCACAGTAGCTAGCACAGTGCCAAGCACATCATGGAAGCTTAAAATGCATGTTAACTCTGACTTGTGGAGAGTGAAGAACCTATTGTTAACAACCTACCTTGAACTCTTTCTCAATATTGGCCAGCACTGCCAGCTCATTGCTAAGTTCTAAAGCCGTCATGACTGGATCTTCACTAGACAATGACAAGTAAGCTGGACTTGCCAGGCCTTTATAGGCATTAATCCTAGATCTGGAGTGGCTAAAGGAATCATGTTTCTGTTTCTGGTTGCATTCGCTGCACTTGCAGAAATAATCATGAGGCCGTTCAATCCTAGCACCCTTCCGTAGAAGAGTGTGCACAATTTCGTATTCCTGACAGTGGGCAGCCAAAATGATTGGAGTCACATCGTGGGAGAACCGTGTCCCATCTTCATCATAGGCATAAAAATCATCATGCTGGAGTTCAGACTGGCTAGGGCTGGTTGCTAACCTCTTGCCTTCAGCAAAAGCTGGGTGACTGAGAATTGCTTCCACAATCCGAACATAACCTTTACTAATAGCTAGAAGCAAAGCATCCCCAACACGAGACAGGTTTTCTTTCTTGAGAAGAAGCTCTGTAATTTCCAGATGCTCATTGGCCACTGCCAGCTGCAGGGCATTCTGGCCCATGTAATCCACACAGTTGACATTGAGCGAGAGGCATTCTTCTAACATCTTCCGCACCACTGGGATGTTGCCATATTCCGCTGCATCTAAAAAGCGTTCCTCCTCAATAGATAGGCTTGTTGAGCGATCATTAAACATGTATGCTGGTCCTCGATTAGCTAACCTTCTCCCCTTCTCTCGGAGAACTGTCTGCCGCCGGTGGGCCAGTCTGTTGTCGGTGCCATGGCTGCAATAAAACAGAAAGATTGTGAACAAATCACATTAGGAGCATATTAATGTACCAAATGACCTGCCATTCATCTAATGCATTCCTCAAGTAGATTCCATGTTGTCTCATCATCTCCAAACCTACTATATTAAAATGAAGATGCATTTATTTGTTAATGGAGTCCAAGAACTTCACGCTTAAAAAAGCTGTGCACTTTGCAGGTTTTAACATTCCAGTTTGGGGTGGGGCCTCTGGCAGTTGCCATAATCTCTCTGTGACATTCACAAAGAAATTAATGTGTTTCTCAACCACAGATAATACAGACTCGAGAAACACAAACTCTCTTATCCCTAATCAGTCACCAATCTGAAATAGAGTGTGCAACTATTTTTAAAAAGTAGAGACAAGAGCAAATCCACTCAAATTAACAAATATTTATTGAATCCCTCCAATGCCAAGACCAGGCATTGACCCAGGAATACTAATATATTTGACCCAGGAAAACTAACGGTGAAAAAAAGTAGATATTTTTCTGCCTTTACAAATCTTATAATCTAAAGGGAGAAATGGGCAATCAGCACATTGCTTTGTTATCAGCTATTTAATTATCATGAGAGATTGAGCAGGGGCATCTAACCCAGCTTCTGAGAGAAAATGACATGCTGAAAATGGAACGATGAGTAGGAGTCAGGTGAGAGTGTTTTGAGGGAGGGTGAGATGGATCAGGTGCAGGTAGAGAGCTTCAGCAGAGGGATCAGCTAGATGTTAGTGTATAGGTTTCATTAACAGAGACAATAAATGTTGGACTCTATTGTCCCATAATAAAATTCACTTCAAACCTGAGAAAATCAGATCAAGGTGCCAGGTAGGAAGGAAAAGTTCTGTGATGAAGGCAGTGGCCAAAGCAGAGGCCAGCCTGCAATCTCTGACACAAATGCTACAAAGGGGATTTTTTCCCTTATTAATTCATAACTTTATGTCTTAAGGTCTTTTTGAGCTTGAAGGGATCTAATTATGACTAAAGGTTCTACTCTTATCACTATTATTCACTAGAAACCCAAAAAGGGTAATATTCTATAGAACTGGGGAGGGGCCAAGTGATGGGGGAGCCTGAAAAAAAAGAAAAGAAAAAGATGTGATAAATGAGGATTGTTACCTCTCTTTCTAAATGTTCAAAAGGTCATCCCTCTGTAAAAACTGTCACAAACTTTCCAGTATAAAGAGAACATAAATGGACCCAAAGACCCCCACAAATCATCTTACCCTCCAATGTGGCCAGGTCTAGAGATTCTAAGTCACTTTCCTTACCGACCCTTCAATCTTGATACCAAATCCCCAGACAATGCCGACTGTGGCAGCATGGTGCTCAGCAACAGAAAAGAAGTTAGTAAAATTTCAGCAACTCACAAACATATCATGGTTCTCCAAGGAGCTTGAAGAATACGCTGCCACATTCACAAATATTTTTCACAGATTGTCATTCAACAGTGATTCCTTTAGCTATCCAAGGCCTCTTCAAAACCAACCAAACTGCCGTTTTATTACAGAGACAATTTTGTAAATTTAAAAAATGACATGGAGGACCAACAGCCAGACATATTATATGATAATAATAATTTCTAAAATGGGCCTTAAGATAATGTATACATGACTTTTTTAAAGCATTACTGTTCTTTTTTTTTAATTTCAGAATATTATGGGGATACATATGTTTTGGTTGCATGAATTGCTTTTGTACAGTATAATAAGTACATGCATCACCCATATAGAGTGCATTGTACACATTAGGTGTGAGTTTACTCATCCCATCTTCTTCCCTCCCATCTTCTTGATTTTCATTGAATTTTGCTACCATATGTGCACATGAGTGTTCATCAATGAATGCCAGTTTAGTAGTGAGTACATGTGGTGCTTGTTTATCCATTCTTGTGACACTTCACTTAAAAGGATCTTCTCCAGTTCCATCAGGTTGTTACAAAAAGTATTAATTCACCATTTTTTAAAGCCTGAGTAATACTCCATGGTATACATACATCACATTTTGTTAGTCCCCTCATGTACTGATGGGCACTTGGGTTGTTTCCACATCTTTGTGATTGGGAATTATGCTGCTATAAACATTCGAGTGCAAGTGTCTTTTTTTATAAAATTTTTTTTATTTTTTTACGTTGGGTAAATACACAGTAGTGGGATTGCTCGATCAAATGGTAGGTTGACTTTTAGTTTTTTGAGGTAGCTCCATACTACATTCCATAGCAGTTGTACTAGTTTGCAGTCCCACCAACAGTGTATAAATGTTCCTTTCTTTCTCTCCTTATCCACACCAGCATGAGTTGTTTTGGGACTGTCTGATAAAGGCCATTCTCACTGGAGTTAGGTGATATCTCATTGTGGTTTTGATTTGCATTTCCCTGATGATTAGAGACATTGAGCACTTTTTCATATGTTTATTGGCCATTAATTAGTCCATCTTCTTTTGAAAATCTTCTGTTCATGTCTTTTGCCCACTTTATATTGGGGTTGTTTGATGTTTTCTTGCTGATTCACTTGAGTTCTTTGTAAATTCTTGTTATTAGCCCTTGACTTTTTCTCTTGCCTGATTGCTCTGGCCAGGACTTCCAGCACTATGTTGAACAGAAGTGGTGACACTGGGCAACCTTGTCTGGTACAGTTCTAAGCAGGAATGCTTTCAGTTTTTCCCCATTCAGTATGATGTTGGCTGTGGGCTTGTCATATATGGCTTTTATGATATTGAGTTATGTTCAATCTACACCTGTTTCGTGAAGAGTTCTTATCATAAAAGGGGGCAGAATTTTGTTGAATGCTCTTTCTGTGTCTATTGAGAGGATCATATGGTCTTTGGTTTTGCTTCTATTTATGTGGTGGATCACATTTATAGATTTGTATATGTTGAACCATCCTCACATCTCTGGGATGAAGCCCATTTGACTGTGGTGGATTATTTTTTTGATGTGCAACTGAATTCAGTGCTAGGATTTCATTGAGGATCTTTACATCTGCATTTATAAGGGATATTGGTCTGTAGTTTTCTTTTTTTGCTGGTATCAAGGTGGTATTGGTTTCATAGAATGAGTTGGGGAGAATTCCTTCCTTCTCTATGCTATGAAATAATTTCTGCAGTATAGGGACTAGTTCTTCTTTGTAGGTATGGTAAAATTCAGCTGTCAAACCACCTGGTTCAGGACTTTTTTTGGTTGGGAGAATTTTTACTGCTACTTCAATTTTTTGATATTGATATTGCTACTATCAATTACTTGATATTGGTCTGTTCAGGAGTTCTATTTCTTCCTGACTGAGCCTAAAGAGACTATTTCTAAGAATTTGTCCATTTCCTCAAGGTTTTCAAGTTTATGTGCCTAGAGATTTTTATAGTATTCAGAAGTGATATTTTGGTTTTTTGTGGTATCAGTTGTCAAATCTCCTTTTTCATATCAGATTGAGCATATTAGGGTCTGTTCTTTTGTATTTCTGGTTAATCTACTAACAGGCCTATAGATTTTGTTTATCTTTTCAAAGAACCAACTTTTTGTTTCTTTAATCTTCCATATAATTCTTTTATTACAATTTCATTTAATTCTGCTCTGACCTTAGTTATTTCTTTTCTTCTGCTGGGTTTGGCCTTTGCTCTTCCTTTTCCAATTCCTTGAAATAACTTATTAAATTGTTGATTTGTGATCTTTGTGTCTTTTGGATGTAGGCATTTATGGCTACAAATTTTCTTCCTATGACTGCTTTTGCTGAATCCCACAGTTTTTTATAACTTGCATCCACTTTGTCATTTAGTTCAAAGAATCTTTTGATTTCCATCTTAATTTCCTCCTTGACCTAATTATCATTCAGAAGTAGGTTGTTTAATTTCCATGAGTTTGTGTAGGGTTGAGTGTTTATGTTGGAATTGATTTCTAATTTCATTCTACGGAGGTCTGAGAAGATACATGGTATAATTTCTATTTTTTTTAAACTGGTTGAGACATGTTTTGTGACCTAGGATATGATCAATCTTAGAGAAGGCTCCATGAGCTGATGAGAAGAATGTATATTCAGTGGTTTGGGGGTACAATGTTCTGTAAATATCTGTTAGGCCCATTTGTTATACAGTTCCATTTAATGCAATCATTTCTTTGCTTATTTTCTGCTTGGAGGATCTGTCTGAATGTTTATAGCAGCACAATTCACAATTGCAAAGATGCAGAAACAACCCAAGTGCCCATCAACACATGAGTGGATTAATAAAATGTGGTTTGTATGTGTATGCGTGTGTGTGTGTATATATATATATATATATACAAACACACATACACACACATATATATATAGCATTGAGTATTACTCAGCCATAAAAGAATGGTGAACTAATACCTCTTGTATAAACCTGGATGGAACTGGAGACCATTCTTCTAAGTGAAGTATCACAAGAATGAAAAAACAAACACCACATGTTCTTACCATTAAATTGGAACTAATTGGTCAACACTTACATGCACATATAGAAATAACATTCATTGGAAATCAAGCAGGTTGGAGTGGGGAGGAACGGATGGGTAAATTCACAACTAATGGGTACAATGCACACTATCTAGGGGATGGGCACACTTATAGCTTTGGCTCAAATGGTACAAAAGCAATTTATGCAACCAAAACATTTGTACTCCCATTATATTCTGAAATAAAAAAAAAAAAATTTTAAGTCAGGCAATAAGGAATGTTAGTGCAGTGTGGAGAAAAAGGAACCCTCATACACTGTTGGTAGGAATGCAAATTAGTGCAACCACTAGAGAGAACAGCAAGGAGGTTCTTCAAAAAACTAAAAATAGCACTACCATATAACCCAACAATTCCACTGCTGGGTATACGAATATATCCAAAGGAGGAGAAATCACTATATAGAAAAGATATCTGCACTCCCATATTTATTGCAGCATTATCCACAATAGTCAAGATTTGGAATCAACCTAAGCATCTATCAGTGGATGAATAGAATAAGAAATTCTGGTGCATATACACAATGGAATATTATATAGCCACAAGAAAGAATGAAATCCTGCCATTTGTACCAACCTGGATGGAGCTGGAGAACATTATGTCAAGTGAAATAAGCCAAGCACAGCAAGACAAACTTCACATGTCCTCACTTACATGTGGGAGCTAAATATTCAAAACAATCAATCTCATGGAGACAAAGAGTAGAGTGACGGTTACCAGAGGCTAGGAAGTATAGTGGGCAGCAGGGGATAAAGTGCAGATGGTTAATTGGTGCAAAAATATAGCTAGATAGTTAGATAGAATGAACAATATTTGATAGTACAAAAAACTGACTATAATCAAGAATGAACTAGGGTATGCTTTAAAAGAACTAAAAGAGTGGAATTGGAATGTTTCTACCACAAAGAAATCATTAATGCCTAAGGTGTCGGATACCCTGATTACCCTGATTTGATTATTTCACACTGCATGCCTATATCAAAATATCACATGTACCCTATAAAGATATATAACTGTTATATACCCATAATAATTAAAAATTACAACAAAAACTAAAAAAAAAGTAGACTGAATCTAGCATTGGTTTGGGCACAACACAATTTTTGAGTTAGAGCTGAGTTTCCAGAACAGCAGCATTATTTCTGAGTTAACAGGATGGATGAGGAAGAAGAGACAGGAGATCATCAAGGTTTGTCACATGAGCAAACATCCATCATCTTCCTGACGAAATTCTTAACCTTCTTCCTTTCTCTCTGTCACTTTTCTGGCTTCTACTAACCTCATTAGTGTTTCACTTCCTCTCTTGTCATCTGTATTTATTACTTTCCATAGTTTCTGTTGTAGACAAAAGGAAGTTCAAGGATTAGGGGGAGAGGAGGTGTCTGCTGAACATTGAGAATGCCTTGAAAAAAATGTAAAATTAAGGGATAAACCAACTAGAGTGAGGGATTTATAAAAATGAGATGAAAGTACTGGGCGTGAAAACTTGCAAGAGAGGTTCTCATGTAACTAAAAAAAAAAGACATAAAATAGACACAAAATAGTTTCACCTACCAAAAGATCAAGAACAAACCCTCTCTTTTGTTCTTTTTCCTCCATTAAAATGGGATAATTATTCCAGCCTATCTCAAAGGTTTATTTTTAGAATCAACAGAAATTATGAATGGGGAAAGCACTTAAATTTGGATTTAATTGTTTTTTACAGCCACAGGAACAAGAAGGACACTTGGAATTTATCATTTTTCAGTTGTTATTCAATTAGAAGACACATGAAAAAGGCAACATCTGTGATGGTAATTGATGTAAGTTGTTTTGTGTTTTTAAAGGAAGAAAAACTATAATCAGTAATTTTACTTACATCTCAATTTTTAACCTGACTTACAAAGTTCTATTTGTTCATATAATACTTCTAAGTTTACACTGAGTTACACTGAGATAGAATAAGCCTGAGTTGTGACATCTTTAATTCTAAAATTTGAAAATAACAATGTATTATTTTAATGCCTATTTATTTGAAAAATGTCAAGCTCTATCTTGGCAAGCCACTAATCCTAAGGATATGTTCTATTTCCTCCTAAATTGCTACCATGACTTCATACCTATAACTTCCAACCTCTTGAAAGAACAGCAAAGACATTTCCTTAGAAAATATTTTTTTAGGTTTTAAAGCATCTCCTGTCTTGGTTGTTGTGACAACAAATATTAATCATATGCAATGACATAAATTTCAGAAACACTTTCAGAAAAAGGCCTGGATTATCATCATCTTTTTAGCACTCTGTCAACAGAAAAGCCAGATAAAGAATGTTTATAGAGGCATTTTCAATTGCTTTAGGAAGATCAAAAATGCATGCACAATGAAGTCAGTACTCTTTGCGTGTGTAGTGTGACAACGTATAAGCTGCTTGCATGTTGACAGAACAAAAATGCATGCCTTACTGCTTAATATTCTTAACTGAGGTCTAGAGAAGCAACAAAGGACTCTGTATTTTTGTTTCAAGTGGTGTTGTTTACTCTCTGATGTCCACATGCAAAAGTAAAACGTGTAAAACAACTTTTTAAGTAACAAATATTTGAAACCATTCAAGAAAGATACTAAATGTTATAAGATTATATAACAAATGTCTTCTGCAAATGGATTTTATAAAGCTATATTGTAGAATTGCACATTAACAGTAAATGGAACCCAGCAAAATCATCTATTAAACAGAGGAAGAGCTCAGTCGAAAGTACTACATCAACCAAAGAGGTATTTTCATTTCAGTTAAAGGGCACACTTCTGAAAAGTTGGCTCTTCTATTTCAGAAAAATTATTATTAAGACATTTTCTTCATCCATTTAGCTATATTTAGCAGGATTAAAATGTTAGTACCCTACATTTGTATGTCTGTATTTTTAAAATGTGTTTTATCACAATATATAAATACTAGTTCTAAGGAAGTATGTAATTAGCCACCATCTCCACAGCATTCAAATACCAATTAGGTCACAAAAACCACGTTTGTACATACCTCATTTTCCTGATTCTTTTCACTGGCAAAATAGTGCCTGCTGCCCCAGATAGTTATTCCATCTCTATTGAAAATGCCAGCCACGCAGATGATTACAGCTTCTGAGTAGAATGGACTGTGTGGTTGAGTCCAGAGCATGTGAGGCAATTTTTTTCTACTTCCTGTTCAAATATGATGCACTTTTATCAAGCGGAACTGCTCCTTTGCAAACCGAGCTCCATCTTAAGTACCCAGCTTAACTTTTACTTTTTGCTTTAATCCTCGTAAATACTTGAATTAAAGCACAATTCTACCAGAGCAGAAGTGTTAAAAATGTAAATGGCATGTAACTATTCCAGGCAGCGTGGACAGCCACCACAGGAGACTTCGTACATTCATCCTGGGAAAGTAGAAATAGAGGAAATTCCAGAATATGCATTTTATTACATGCACAATTATTCATGGGAAGAATTAAACTTGGTTATTCAGAGATTAACAGTCAACACAACTAGCAAGTGTGCAGACCACTTTAGGAGGATGAGTGATAGAAGTAGTTTTATTCTAATTTTATAACACTGAGACTGTTTTCTACCCTGTGCACTTAATCGCTGGCCACACTAGGCTCTTCCTCTGGGGTTGAGGAAGCAGTAAACAATTAGAGTAGCTTTCCTAAGTCCCATGAGAGCAAGAACTGTTTTGCCTTATTCACCACTGAATTCATCACTCCTAGCAGAGGGGCCCATTGCAAACACTCAGCACATAACGGCCCAGTACATGAATCCCTCCTGTCAAAGGAATAAAGTTCAAAGCCTATTTGTTCCCTATTAACCCTATAGCAAATCACTACAATGTACAACCCTGCAAAGAAAAAAGGAACAAAGCACAAAGGCTGAACTACAATGTGTCCTGGTGTATATATTTTTTTATATTCATTTCAAATAAGCAAGATCAATAGGGAACACAAGAAGTCGAAAGGCATATTTCTTAATGGCATCCTTGTGACTTGTCCTTGATCCAGAAGTGGAGATTTTCTCATCCATAAAGGCAGAGCTAATATTCTCTTACCTACCCTGCTCTCCCTGCCTATCTTTGACATTGCACATGGACCATGACCACCCACCTTCACAATGCAATACTGAATCCCTTTAACTTCCAGATAGATTTCTAGATAGCAAGTCTTCATTTTGATTCAGTTAGCTTTGATTTTCCCCACAAACTCCTCTCACTTCATCAAACACTAACTTTCTGTTTGATCAGTCACACTACATCACACTCTGCCTTAGTACTCTATGAGTGAAATAATAAGAGCCTGAGCTATTTGTCACTTTCAGTTTGGAGCCAGCAAAAGTGTGTCTGAAAAGTGTCTTGTGCACGTTACATATTTTTGGTTTGTTAGTTTGTATCATCAATTGACATCTTGTTTGTATAAATTAGATACCTAACTGTGAAAGAGAATGAAACCATGAGTAAACAAGGGAACAGCTATAGAAACTTGGCTTTTTATAAAACAACTATATCTGAAATGTCACTGTTCCTTTTTAGCACCCAGTTTGTGGTTTAAATTATTTCATGTGTCATGTCTTGTTTCTTTGAAGTGCTCTTCGGAAGATCTCTGGGAACCGGCATTTATTTTGGTCTATTTTGATAGAGTACTCTTGGGAATATTAAAAAGTTTATATGTAATACAAGCAAACTATATCCCAATTATCAAAGGAATAGGTTTAAAGCCATTGCTTCTATTATCAACTGTCATAATCCTGTGTATGACAAGAGCATATTTTCCCATTCCCCAAATAACCTCAGTATAAAGTGGATTCCAGGCAGGAAAAAGACAGTGCACTTAAATTGGATAATCTGAAGAGTTTAACGATGGTACTCCATGAACGTGTGGGCAGAAGTTAGGGAAATCCAACATGGGGCCCTGCAATGACAACATCAAGGACAATGTGGGCTTACGCCTGACAGGGCATTGGGAAGGAGCAGTTAGCACAAGTTAAACAGGATGAATGTAAGGCAAAGGCCACGTGGCAGAGGTCCAACCTTTGATAGAGGGTAACAGCCGACCCTTGAGGAGACAGCCAGGTAGTTGGTACCCTGACCTCACTCTCCTGCAGGGGCCCTCATAGCCCAAAGCTGGGGAAAAAGCCCACTGAGGCAGTCCACACAGGCATGCATGGAAGCTGTTTCTCCAGGCAGAGAACAGAGTGCAAAGGGTGAAGAGTGGGCCATGAAGACTAACCCAACAACACTAAGCACATGCTCTGTAAGTGAATTTGACTTTGCCATAATTCACTGCTTCAGAAAGTACTGATGAAAACACATGCACAGAGAAAATGGTAAGTGTATTTTTTATTATGAGTCACTGATGCATCATCAGTTCACACCTTTCCGAGCTTATTTTTCCCTTCTATAAACTATCTGTCAGGAAAGATACCCACCCACATTCAAGTTCAGGCAGTCCATTATCTTAAAAAATGAAACTGTAACTAAAATTCAACCATATGAATTTTAAGTTGATGTTCCTATGATGCTTAGGATGAACAACCCGGAGTCTGAGGGTGAGAGAAAGGGTAATCTGACGTCATAGAAACATTCAAAATGGTTGTGATAAGCACAAGCTGAAGCTCTTGGTTCCCAGAGATAACAGCATGAAGGAGACAGACTCCATAACAGGTCTGGAACATGCTCTAAACCTCTTCCCTGGGCGCCAGCTCCAAATGTTCACAGTGGCAGGTTTTAGTCGATACCAGACAGCCATGTGTAAGAGAGAACACATACATAGAGAGAAAGGGTTGGACCACGTAGGACATAGTTTTCGTCTATAGAAACCAAAATTGTGGAATGTCTTTCTTTCCTGATGTGCCATGATTTTATACACCACTATCAAACCTCACACCCACCACCAGGATCTTACAGTTCGTTCATTCATTCATTCATCAGTTCAAATATTTACTGAACATCTCCGTCAACATGTTTCAGAACTGTGCTAGGCACATAGGGGGCACAGCAGGGAAAAATAGGGTATGGCAGAAAAGAGAGAACTAAACAAAAGATTACAGCATGATGAGTGTTATCAAAGGGGAAGTAGTGTGCTATGTAAAGGAACTGCAATCAGTTTGCAACCCATTCTGGGGATCAGGGAAAGTCTTCTGAGGGAATGTCACTGAGTCTAAGAATGAGGGAAAGTTAGCAGGCAGGAGGGAAGAGGAGAAATAGCCCTCCAGGCAGAGAAAACCATGTATGTATAAGTCAGTAGTCCAGCAAAAAACTAAAACATGTCCATTATGTCTCGAACATGCAGGATTTTCCCCCACCATGAGGATTTCTGGTTTCTGGCTCAGTTTATCTGAAGCTCTAGGACTCAGGGTTAGAAGCTGAACAGCCATTGATGTTCACGGTTTAGCACTCAGCACTTATACCTTAGGGCAGAGAGGTAAAACTTCAGGTAATTCCCTAAGATCTCAAGATTCTGATTTAGGAGATTCAAGCTTCAGAACTCAGGTACTGGGTTGCCATCCAAAGGGGGTCTGTTTGGAGGGTTTGGAGCTTATAGAATTCAAGGTCCCGAATTAAGAATAATTAAGGACAAATTTAGGGGAAGTGAGAACTGAGTCCATAGGGATCTGGACTTGAGACAACTTTGGGGAGCCTTGCAAAATACTTGGAAGAATAAAGCTTTGAAGAAAGATACAGTGAACTGAAAATCCTGACTGCCATTTATTGCGGCATCTTTTTGAGCCTCAGATTCCTTAACTGTAAAAATGGGGCAGGGGAGAAGTTAGGGGTAGTAGCTACATTTTAGGGTTACTATCAAATTGGTGATTGCCGAATTCTGCACAAGGAAATTCAATGCTTCATCTATTATGGACTTCAAATCCTTCTTAATCATAATTATTCAATACTTTCCACTTTGAAGATGTTCTGCCTAATAAACAAGATGGAAACTAACAGCTAATAAATTGCTCTCTCTCCTAATGCCATCTGTTAAATTTGCAACATGTGCCCAAAGCAATAGTTTGACTCTTCCTTGTTTTTTCCCTTGCTCTGATGTCAACACCTCCAAAAGGGCATTTTTATTGCCTTAGTATAATATTTATCTTTTAATCTTCGGCATACTCTGTGCTTTGTTTAGCCTTGCTGCCACTGTTCTTAGTGCTCCATTCTTTCACCTTCATTCCTGACTAGATAGTTCCCTTTCTCTTCTTGTATACATGTGTTTTCAAAAACTGAACTCATCTTTGGATTCTCTTGCCAAGCACAAGGCTAGGTGCAAAATGATTTATGGATTTACAACTGAATAAAAAAGCAATGGAAAGAAAAGAGTATGAAAAGAAAAATGAATGGAGAGCACCCTAATTTGTCACAGTTTTAGGAGTTTCTCAACTTATTTTATTCGATATCAAGAGCCTTTTTAAAAATTATACAGTTAGAATTTCATTTATCATCAATAGCCAAATGCATAACAACCATACTACACAAACTACCTCTACCACTAGAGAGTTAAATTTTGAAAAGAAGTGTATCTGTATTTATCAAGAAGACATGACTCTTCCTGGTGTTTCCACTTCATTCAAGAAGCTGCGGGGAAGGTAGGCAGACCACTCCACACATGTGACTGTGGTTACTTCCCTTCCCACAAAACGACTACTCATTGAGGATTTCTCCTACCAGAAGGATATAATCTAATTAATAATACACCAGTTTTTAGATCACAGATCTGTGGGAGTAAAAGAATTTTATGTCTGAATATAAAAGTGGTCACAAGACCAAATGTATCAATTTTAACCACTCACTTAATGCATCTAAGGTCTTGCAATAATTTACAATCCTCTCTTCTAAGTGGACTGGTGACTTTAAGATATAGGGCAAAGTATTGCAAAGCATCGTAAGTAGTAAATGTTGCCCAAGGACTTTCAAAAGCAATCTATAGTCTATAGTTTTGTCCTTTGTACCATTCCTAGCATCATAATGTCAGACCGTTTTAAGCTACACTTTTGTTTTCCTTTCCTTGTACCCAAATTCGTAAGTTTTCATCAAATGTTTCAGATTCACAATGGTTAAAGCACAGATGCTAAAGTAACCAGATATGGATTCAAGTTCTGGGTTGGTCATTTGTTGACTGTCTGGCTTCCTGCAAAATGAGGATTATAATGTTCCTATTTCACAAGTTTGATGAGAGGGTTACAGTATTATTTGTGTTTTTATTTGGAAAATACCACTAACAGCCTTAGCATAGCACTAAGTGCTCTACAAATCTTAATTTGATTAACCTTCATAACACCCCTATGCAGTAGGTACTATTTGTTATGATCGCTAATGTAAAGGTCATGTATTTTTTATGTGATGATAGTAAGTTCTTAGTAGTCACAATTATTATTTTTCCACAGTATTTTAAATTAATTTTTACTTGTCATAAAGTCAAATGTATTTTTCCACTCTCAGTAAA
The DNA here is from genome assembly GCA_963574885.1 of Lepilemur ruficaudatus. Taxonomy (NCBI): domain Eukaryota; kingdom Metazoa; phylum Chordata; class Mammalia; order Primates; family Lepilemuridae; genus Lepilemur; species Lepilemur ruficaudatus. Next base: position 16,199 of record CAUYRT010023281.1, read on the forward strand.
AACAAAATGCAGAAATTTGGCGTTTAATTTTGGGTGTACTAATTGTACCAAGTAAGTTATAAGTTCACTATATATTTACCCCTAATTCTCTAGCTTTATAAGTAAAACTACTAGATAAACTCTTATGTACATAAATATTACATTATATTAATTTGACTAGAACTGGGAGGTTGGGAGCTAATATTTACTAAAGATTTACCATGTGCCGATAACTTTATAGGTGTTATTTTAATTAGTTTTCACTGGAGTTGGTGAGGTTGGCTTTGTTATTTCCACTTCATACATGAAGAAATGTCTGGAGATCACTCTTGAACAGACATGGTATCATAAGGAAAAGTGTTGTTGGGCTTTTATGCTTTTTGGATTTTTAAAAAAATACAGCTGAGAAAAGCTAAAATTGAATACTCTTCCTCAAAAAACAACCAATATTTATGGACTCTCTGCAATACCTAGGACTAGTTATGAACTGATATATAGAAAATAGAAACCTCCTTCTTAAGTTCATACTATTAATAATAATAAGTGGTAAAACAAGATTATAAACTTAGGTTTGCAGATGTCCTTTTTTTTTTTATTTTTTTATTTTTTTTGAGACAGGGTCTTGCTCTGTCTCCCAGCCTGGAATGCAGTGACCCAATCATAGCTCACTGTAACCTTGAACTTCTCTGCTCAAGCGATCCTCCTGCCTCAGCCTCCTGAGTAGCTAGGACTACAAGCGTGCACCACCATGCCCCTGTTAATTAAAAAAAAATTTTTTTTCATAAAGACAGGGTCTCACTACGTTGTCTAGGCTGGTAGGCTGGTTTTGAACTCTTGGCCTCAAGTGATTTTCAGCCGAGAACTACAATTTTAAGATTAATAATAAAATTAACACCATTTACCTACCCGTCCCCACCTGAGAATTGGATCACATTTTTTGAACACTTCTGTGTGCCTATTTGAATTACTATCTTCCCCTGAACCCCAACAAGGAACTATTACTCGCCTTTTCTGTTAAACATTTTCCTGATTATTTTTTATGGCTTTTGCATCTTTGTATGCCCTAAACAACATACATTAGCTTGGAAAAAGCACATACTTAACACAAACCCAGCAGAATAAGGAGGGAAAATACTGCCATGGATACCCTCTTGGAGGAAGGCTCCTAAAATAAGATAAGCAGAGCAGAGTGTGGCTCCTTGTCTGGCTCAGGCTTCCCTGGGAGTTTGCAAGGGCCCCTATGGGTTAGTCAGAAGGTGAGCACAAGTGAGTCCTGGGAAACACAGGGCTCCTCAGAGCTGCAGTCTGTGCCTGGGTGACAGCAAGACATCTGGTCATGAGTCTGCTGCTCTCCACTCTGCTAGGAAAGAGTAGGTCATAGTGCATCACCTTAGAGGGGAGAGAGGACTCACGCTCGTAACTATTCCATGTAGCCTTTAGGAATATAGCTATAACCAAGGTATTTTGTCTCATCTCCTCTTTTGTCTTAAAAAAAACGATTTTACCAAAACACTGAATTACACTGAAAGCTACATAGTATGACCAAGAAGTAGCAGGAAAGATACCAATTAGGCTGAGCGGAGGATGGGATGTGTCCACTTCCATTTGCAGCTGTATTCAACCTTCAGGGATGTGGTCAGTGTGTTTCTATTTAAAATGGAATTTTCAAGATGAGAAGCTTTACAAATTATATGACTTCCCTAAAGTAAGGTGAAAAGGAAAACACAACTCAGTAAAACTAGTGAAACCATTGTTTTGATATAACATGAAGCAAACCTAGCTGACCAATGCTGGATGCTTTGGTATCACATGAACAAAAAGCAAAGTTCTACTTTTCCACAGAGAGGTTATTCTTGTCTTACTTTTTTTCTCTTGTGGTCAAAATGCACTTCCTCAGTCCTTACAGACATAACACAAATTATTTTTTATCAATTTATCTTATATTCCTATGCTCCCAAATTTAAAATTGAGAACTCCACCCAAAGTTCATATTTCCTCTATGCATTCTACTCTGTAACTCTTTATTAACACCATTAATCACTGAGTGAATATTAGTTACTTAAATGTTTACATGCATGGAATATATTTCTTCATTACTTCCACTTTACCCATCAAAGTAATATTAAATAATAGTAGACCCACAAACTGGAAGTACCAGAAGGGGATTTACAAATTCTCTTTTTCAGCCTTGTCACTTTTCAAGTAACTTCCTTAAGTTTTTCTATAAGAGGGAATGTGTAAAACTTATTTTTAGTTATATATTTATTTTCTACATGAGGAAAGTGAGGACCAAATTCACTTCCCAATGTTAGACAGCTACTTATAACTCTGAATTGTTTAATCATTTTTACTCCAAGATACTGTTACAGATTCATCCATGTTGGCTGGGCACGGTGGCTCACGCCTGTAATCCTAGCAGTTTGGGAGGCCAAGGTGGGTGGATCGCTCAAGGTCAGGAGTTTGAAACCAGCCTGAGCAAGAGTGAGACCCCATCTCTACTAAAAATAGAAAGAAATTAATTGACCAACTAAAAATATATAGAAAAAATTAGCCGGGCATGGTGGCGCATGCCTGTAGTCCCAGCTACTCAAGAGGCTGAGGCAGGAGGATTGCTTGAGCCCAGGAGTTTGA